>JAJTUV010002719.1:0-109620 GCA_021653895.1 Mastomys natalensis
GTCTCACTCCCTAAATTGACAAGTGTAAAGAAAACAGGGTCAGAGTTCACGCTGGGCTACAGACTGGAGCCTGTGTGCTCTGCCCCCTCTCTCTGAGGAGTGGTCCTGGAGAGGGGCACCCTCAGGAGGGCAAACCAGGTCTTCTGCCTCCTCACAGACCTTGGGATATGGTCTATGGACTTGATGTTTTTAAATCTTCTAAGAATACTAACTATAAAAAATAAAAGAGTTTTACGATTCCTGATTTTTAAAAAAAAATCGAATAAAATGTCCCTTTATCCTCTGGGCTCCTATCTCCATCTGAACAAACAGTGCCCCCCTCCCTGTCCTTCTTAATACTGACAAGGTCAAACAAAGTTAGACATTAAAGGGATCCCAGACCCTTTTCGGAAGGGAAGGAAGGGTTGTTGTTATTTTCTTTGGCTGGGCTGGTTTCAGAGTTTCAAAGAAGACTATCATCTGTGGGAACAGCTGTTGTCACAGTCCATATGGGGAAGGGCGCAGGGGCCTCTCTGCTTGCAGAAGACATTTCCAGATAGAATCAAGAGACCCCCTAGACAGGGGACTAGGCAAGGTTGGGGGAACTCCAGTGTTCTCTGTCTTTGGTTTCTGTCCCGGGGAACACGAACAGGTCTCGCAGAAGGTGTGGGTCTTTCCCGCTTCATGGGCACCTTGAGGTCCTCCGAGCGCAGCGTATAGAAGCGTGGGAAAGGAGCTGAAGCTTCTCAGCCTGCACATACCCTGTAGTGCCTACTTGAAAGATGAGCTGCAGGCCCAAGGAAGCTTCCAGATCCCCAGTGATAGAATAGAAGTTGGCTCTGCCAATAAACCAAACAGAAACTGGCTGTTTTCCTGCAGGGTCTTGACTACCCCTGAGCTGTGTGGCCCAGACAGGCCCTCTAGGCCCCAGAACAGAGAGGAGGCAAACCTAGACTAAGGACTTCGCATTTGGAACACAAGAGTAGTTACATTAAAATAAGTGTAGCTATGGAAAAGGACATGGTGACTCTTTCCGAAGCCTGTGTGGCCAGAGGCGGTAGCAGTGGAACAGAGGTTGGGGAGGGGCATGCCCCACCTGCAAATGATTCACCAACAGCCCCCCAGACTAGCACTCACCCCATCGGTATTTATCCACTTTAAACCCAACAGTAACTTATTTGGACTTAGTGGCCTTAAGACATGAAAGTCGGGCTGGAGAGTTAGCTCAGTGGTTAGGAGTGGTTAGAGGCCCGAGTTCAATTCCCAGCAACCACATGGTGGCTCACGACCATCTGTAATGGGATCTGATGCCCTCTTCTAGTATGTCTGAGGACAGCTACAATGTAAATCATATATATTAAATAAATATAATTTACCTATATATTTTATGTATATGTTACACTATAGCTGTCTTCAGACACACCAGAAGAGGGCATCTGTTCCCATTACAGATGGTCGTGAGCCACCATGTGGTTGCTGGGAATTGAACTCGGAACCTCTGGAAGAGCAGTCAGTGTTCTTAACCACTGAGCCATCTCTCTAGTTCCAAATAAGTAATTCTTTGAAAAAAAAAAAGACATCAAGGTTGGGGTCAGCCAACCTGAAAAGTACCTTCTCCTGAAGTTCCACCTCCTCTGCCAGTCCTACCTCAGCAAGAGCCTGTGGGGATACCTACTGTCTGGCTCTGGAACTGCCCTGCTGGGATTCTCCCAAAACCCTCAGCCAAGTGATCCTACTAGCGGTGCCAGGAAGAGGCCTGGAGTTTTTTGTTCCTGGGGTCTACTTCACAACTGTCTTCCCTGCCTTTCAACCTGGGTCTGCTCTAAAGCGCAGTGAGGAAAGCCAGAGGGCATGATGGGAGGCACCTGTGCAGACCGATGCCCACAGAGGTATCCATGTGGCTCTGACTTCCTGGGTAACAGAAGAGTAAAGATGGCTGACGCCCTGGGCTTGAAAGCACCTGCTGGCCACACCAGCTCTCTCCATTCCCACGAGCTCAAGGGCACCCAACGTAGAACCAGTTGGTGTCTCTGCTAATGGCCCTAGGGACTGAAAGCAGCAACTCTTGTCCCCACAGTCGCTCATGGCTCACGCCATCCAGAACAGCAGCCCTAAACCACACCAAAGGCACACACAAAGTCTCCGTGAGCACACACTTCTCCCCTTGAGGAGAATCACATGGGATTTGAGGGGCCTTGAAAATGTCGTCATCTTCCAGAGCTCTCAAAGTGATCCATCCCCCTGAGCCATACCTGGTCTGGCTTCTCCCTGGCTGTTATAGCTACTACATAGTATCTGCTGCCTCCCTAGTCCCTGCTCCAATAGGTGACTCAGTAGGAGCCATGGCTCCTCCCCTGTTGTCCTCATAACTCAGTGAAGGCATCCATCAGTCCAGTGGAAGGAGCTAGGAGCCTACCCTGCTCTGTCAGGCCCTCTCAGGCCAACCTACAGATCAGAGAAGCCACTGTGAATAGAAATATGTCCCTCCCCTGTCGGCTATTCTCCAGATGGACAGACCTACCCGGAAGTTAAATGACCCACCCTGTGGACAGGTACTTAAGGCTAGACCAGACGTGGAAGGATCCCTTGGGTTTTGCTCTCTACAAGAGGTTGTTTCTATCCTTTTCAATGGATGTGACAGGCTTGCCCACCTGACCAAAGCCTGCCCTTCTGGATGTGTGCTTGACTGACGGAGGCTAATGGCTGACCTCAAAGCCCTCGCTTTGTGCTCTTTGCTAAGAATAAAAGTAAACACTTGCTACCCACCCTGGGACCCCAGGCAGAGAAGAGTCTGGCCCACATTCCTGGGCTTCCAGAGACTTAGCTAGCCACCCACGCTCTCCATCTGCCTTTGTAACTAGACCCAGGGTCACCAAGAATGACCCCAAGCCTGCCCTGGGAGGGCCAGAGCCCACCTCCCTCCTTGACAATTTGTCCAGGCTCAGGTGGAGAAGCCCAAGATATTCATTTTAAATGAGCCCCTCAAAACACACAAGAAGGCCCTCTTCCTGCCTGTGAATCCCCTCAAAATGGTCATCAACCACAAGGGCACTGCCAAGTCATGGACTAGGGGCCTCAGCTGGCTAGAAACTATAGCTGTGACCCACGGGAGAGCCCAGCATACAAAATGAAGGTAAGAGGGAACTAGAGTGACAAGGTAACCCTAGCCAAGAACCATGGCTCCACACCCTGAGACAGTGGGCACAACTCTTATCCCCATACGAGTACCCAAGAGCATGCTGGGAAGCCAAGTGTCAGGGATGGCCCAAGCCCTGAGGCAGCATCTCAAAAGCAGAAGAGGCTAGAGTCAAGGTGGCCATCGTGCCAAGGTGGCCATCCTATACCATACCAAGGAGCTAAAACCATGGGTCCAAGGGATATTAACAGTGGGAACAATGACAAGACAAGAAAAACAACATCCTGATCATGGGACAAAAAAACACCTAGGACTGTCCATCCCTGGGGGGTGTGGCCTATAGCCTGAGGGAGTCACATGACCTGTCAGGTGTGGGAGGTGTGAGCTTGGAACTAGAGGGGGATCCTTCATTTGTTTGGTGAACCTTGGGGTTGGGTGGGAAAAACTGATGTTGCCAAGACAGGAAATGGATTCAGAGCAGGCACTCGGGGAATTTTCTAGGCAAGTATAAGGATGGATGGATGGATGGATGGATGGATGGATGGATGGAATGATATGGGTGGGTGGATGGATGACGGATGGATAGATGGGTAGATGGATAGATGGGTAGATGGATGGATACACCACAAACATGCCAGTGAATGAATACACCTAAGACCTGAACTTGGTGTGACAGACGATGTTCTCTATTTCTCATTCCTCTTCCACTAGAACAGTTCCTCTCTCACAGAGGCACAGCAGGAGACATGGATTCCCCCACCGAGTGGCTAAGATCCAACCCAGGGAACATAGACCTTCCCCCATCTCTTAGGTACCTACAGCCTTTGTGCCTTGGGACCTTCACTGTGATCTCCAAAGGTGGCTGCTTAGGAGCCATGAGGAGAAGGAATCGAAGAAGAGACCAGAGCTGCAAAAAGGCCATGGCCTCCAGTCAGATACATGGAGTCCAGAAAATACATTTGTAAAGAGAATAGTACAACAGATCCGCCCACACTAGGTTCAAGACACACATGGAGTATTCTACCGAAGCGGTAATCTACAATAGACAGAGATCCAGGGGTGGCACAGATTAGTGGCTTCCTGGGACCATCAATAATGCAAGGTTTCCTTTTGGGATAATGAGAATGTTCTAGAACTAGTTTACAGCGTATTGCTGAACAGCACAACACGTACCAAGTACCCCTGCATCGTTCACTGTGAGATGCCCAGTTTTATGCTATGAGAACTTGGCCTCAAGAAAACATAGAAGGTTCCCGTTGTCTCCAAAGAGAGGACACTAAAGGAAGCTACCACCATGTTTCATGGTTGTTCTCAAAGTCTCCTAACCTGCCGACCTCTCTGCACACTCCCTGAGTTCCAGTCAGCCTGGGTGCTTCCTCCCAACCACCTTCCCCTGGAATCTGCTCAGTTAATCTCTCTGAAAACATAACACTACTTGAAGCCACAGATACCTTGACCTCATGTCTCTCAGCCCATCTATGCTAAGTTACTTTTGCCTCACTGTGATCCAACACCTGAGAGAAACAAAGGTTCGTTTGGACGTTTTGGGTTGTTTTGAGGCCGCTGCAGCCCATTGGAGGAGAAAGCGTGGTCATGGCTGTCAGACTGTGAGGCTTGTCCACAAGCTGCAATGATGAAGCAGAGAAATAAGGGACAGAACAGGGACCAAAACCTCCAAGGGTCCACCCCTAGGAACCTACTCTTGTCAGGCAGGCCTCCGCTCCTAAGGCTCTCCAGCTTCCTACACAGCATCCCAATTTAGGGAACAAGTGCTCAAAACATGAGCCCCAGGAGACGTCTCAGTTTTAAACCATAAATTTCTTCCACTGGCCCCAGGAAGTTTTGACCATCCCATAATACGAAATGCTTTAACAGGGCCCTCAAGCTGATCAAAGGTCCAAGGTCTCTTGAAGCCAAAATCCTTAAAAATCAAAAAGAATCTACATGGTTACAAGTTACAATGCACAAAATAAACACTCTTAATTCCAAAGGGAGGAAGGTGGGGGAGAGCAAGGAAAGATCTGGCCAAAGCAAGCAAACGCCAAACCAGCAGCTCCATGTCCAGAATCCCTGGAACTGATGAGATGTGAGCTCCACTAGCTTAGCTATAGCCCTGCCTTTGATGTCCTGACACTGGCCGTACACACAGCCTCTCTCTTGGACTAGCTCTCCCTAAATGTGTACAGTGTCTCTCTCTGTCTCCACTGTCTCCTCTGTCTCTCTGTCAAAGATTTATTTAAAATGTAGTGTTCGGCCTGCATATATACCTGCAAGCCAGAAGAGGGCGACAGATCTCATTATAGATGGTTGTGAGCCACCACGTGGTAGCTGGGAACTGAACTCTCTGGAAGAGCAGCCAGTGCTCTTACCTGCTGAGCCATCTCTCCAGCCCCAAGTCCATTACTTCAGGATATAGGAAGGATATAATCATGTTCTTTTCCAGAATATAACTTGACTGTCCTCTAACCGGGTTCCCAATAGAGTCCCCGTTCCCATCTGAAACCTCATGAACACAGTGTTCGATCCACATCTCTGTCTCCTGCCCTTCCGCAGTCCGCTAAGGTCTGCTTACTGAATTCTTTGTCTTCTGCCAACCCCATTCCATTCAAACACCAGTTCCCAACGGCCTGTAGACCACAGCAATGGTGCTCCAACTCTCAGGCGCTGATTTCTGTTATGAGTTAATTTGGCTGACAGAAACGATTTTAAGAAAGAAAAGGTTTGTTTTGACTCAGTTTTAGGGAAGGAGGGGCCAATGGAGTTCACTCAGTGGGGCTCTGTGGCGGCTACCCACGCGACACAAGCAGAGTGTAGAGATGGAACAGAAGCAAAATCGCCTATGCTCTACTGCCATCGCCACCCCGCCACGCCCCATCCCCCCCATCCAAGGCTCTACTCCCAGCAGCTAAAGGAATACCTTCCAAGCCTTCCAAGAGCACCTAAATCTGGAGACCTAGCATAAGCCTGTCAGGAAGAACTCATACTCAAACCAGAACACCTTCCAACCTAAGCTGGACCCAATCCAGCCCACAGGAGGGACAAGCCACCACCCTAAATACAACAAGGTGCTCAGGTATTAATACAGTGACCAAGGGTGGCCGTGCGTAGGAGGTGGCACCTTGACTACTCACTCCAAAGGAGTTCATGGGGGGGGGTCCCCTACCCAGGGGGCCTCATGTCCACCCACCTCTTTAAGGTAAGGGACAAGCTAACAGGGAGGCTTTCCCTAGGCTCTCAGGCCGCTCAGGTGAGTCACCTCATTAGTCAGACCTGAGCTCAGAGCCCAGGAGTGGCCAGGTGCCAGCACATTCCTGAGCCTGCCCACTTCTCAGCCTGCAGGGGCAGCACAGGCCGGGCACCTGCCCCAGCACACAGATTACAAGACAAGGAGAGGAAAGGAAACGGGAGACAGGAGCTCAGTGTGTGGACTGCCAGAGCTCGGAGCTCAGAATCCCCTGGGGAACCCTCCCCGTATAGAAAAGCGACTGAGGCAAGCAACCACAGGTCCAGCCACCGAAAGCCAAGCACGGATCAATGGTCCACAATGGAGTCAGAGGTCACTGTGGATGTGCAGAGCCTCAGAAAGCTCTCCCACCCCCACCTGGAGTTTGCTCTGGCTTACCACAACCAACACAGCTGGGGGGGGCGGGGCCTTGAAGTCAGGGTCAGCATGAGCAAGAGGCTTCTTGCGGGAAGTAGCTGGAGAATGCAGTGTTTAGGGCCCTGTAGATGCTGGTCACCTAGGTGCAAACGGGGTGGAGAGATACCCCTTTGCAGAGTGTGAACCATGGGAGGTCTCACTCAGCCTCTCAGATCCATAGTGACCTTGAGTAAGAGACAGAAGTGGATAAGGCATGAAACACACACACACATACACACAGCATAAACGGGCAACATGGCCCTTTTGCCTGGTGTGCAGTCCGTTCATCATCATGCGTGGACTCTGCATAGTTTACTTGACTGGGAATCTCATGAACATACCTGAGAGCTTGGCTTAATAAGTGGCAAATACCCATGCATAGTTTAAAAGAGGCTAAAAGGGACATGGGGGAGGGGTGGCATTTGGTGCTGGTAGGAACCCTCCAGGGTAGGACCTCAGCCAACAGAACAAGGTTTGAGAGCACCATTCAGCCTGACTCAGCCCCCATTCAAGGGCATGCATGAGTGTCATGGAAGACAGACAGACAGACAGACAGGAAGGCAGGCAGGCACACCAAACACACACAGAGAACACACCACATACATACACACACAGCACACCACATACACACACATACATACATACACCACACCACATGCGCACACATACACACACACACACACACACACACACACACACACGCACCCTTGGTCTCTCTTGGCTCCTGTAGCCCTCAAATAAACCACAGATCCCTGAGAAAGGACAGAGGCAGCCCAGACAGAAGCATGCCAGTTCAGAGGCAGGTGACAAGATTGTCAAAGAGTATAGCCATTGGGAGATGAGCCCATGGAAAAGCCTTAAGGACACCTGAGCTATCACCCAAATGACATTCTCAGCTAGCAAACCATGCCCCATGGGTAAAAGGCATCATCCTAGCAGGACAGGAGCACAGTAGTCTACACACAGCCACTACAGGCTCAGCCCATATTGCCGTAGGGGCACATCCTAGTTCCAGCTTAGCCTAGCTTCCAGTGTGCTCTGACATCCAGCCAAGAGAGTCTTGCAGGGCGAGCAGAGGGTTGGGGAGGGGGCGGGTGTGGAGGAGTGACAGAGTATAGACTACCACCATTTCTCAGGGTCCCACGGGAATCTCTGCAGGTACTGCTGTGGTACTACTGCCGTCTCTGTTCAAGAGGTAGAGTAGTTACAACACTCCCTAAGACAGCTCTCATGGCGACCTCCTCACCACATCCACTGAGCAAACACATGGTCTCAAAGACTGAGCCCTGAACATGGTAGACAAGGGCACAGGATGACACGAGAGCCTCAAGACGCAAGTTCACACCAGGGCAAGCCTGCATTAAGACTATTTTATAGCCTACCCTGGAGAGAGCTGGGCAAAAGCCTCAAATCTGCTGTACACAATGACCAGCCAACCTATACATAGAAGAAAATGGCAGCAGATGCTGCCATCCTATAGGTTGTGTCTCCTCTGGGTGGTTGGCACTCCAAGGGACAGGCTGGGCAGCCCAGCAATGCCCAGGTCCACGCTCTCTGGCTCATTGCAGTGTAAGCAGTGTCTGGGAGAGTCCCTGAGCTGACTCACTCCTACACAGGACCTCACCTGCCAACTCTCCATCTCTTGTGGCCGATCCCCGCCCTTAAGGACCACAAAGAGAAACCGGTCTCTGCCTAGGAACTCCTGCCCCAAGGCACTCCGGTACTTAATGGCTTAGAGCCAAAAGTGCTCACTTGCTCCCCTGCTGGTCACTTTGAGAACCAGCGGGCTGGCCATGTTATGGAGACAGACATGGGGCATGCTTCCTGGAACTTCGTCTAGGAAGGACCTGCTGGTCTATCAGGGCACAGCTACCATTCAGGTTTTCAAGGCCCTTTAAGGCTCCTCTGCCATCTAGGTAGATACAATACGAAAGCTGCTACTGACCCTAGGCTAAGCCTTTCACACCAGGTGTGGCCCTACTAAGAGAGTCACATTCTTGCTTCGCCTCTGCCACATGGGTCGTCCCTCTGCCGTTTGTGTCCCCCCTGGAATACTGGTTGGCCCAGGGCAGAAAGAGATCCCCTTATTTTGTGGTCTCAGGGTACAGCAACTTCTCACTTGAAAGTCGGGGCTGGGGTCCAGATCCTCCCTCCCTCCCTCTCTTCCTTCTTCCTCTCCCAGCATGCCCAAAGTCAGCTCAGGCGCAACTATATTGACTGATGCCAAGTCCATGAAGTCCTTAGCCATGGGGCCCTGCACGATCACTGTGAGGATCCTGCTGCAGTCACACGACACGTTAGACCTTGAGTCACCAACGAAGGGAGTCACACAGGAAGCCTGCTTCTCTGTAAAGAAACTCCCGTCTTTACAAGGCGCCCATCACAACAAACGCTGAAGAACCTATGCTGATTTACACTCAGCCAGGAGACCAGACACAGGAAAGGGCAGGATGAGGTGCATTCCATCCTTTCCCACAGTCCCCCATGTCTGAGGTAACACTGGGAACCAGATACAGAAAAGACAGTGAGTGAAGGCCTAGGCAGCAGGTCCACCATCAGGGTGTGTCTTAGTCAGGGTTTGTATTCCTACGCAAAATAGGTGACCAGAAGCAGTTGGGCGGCGTGTGACGAGCCTTTAATCCGCATTGGGGGCAGAGGAGGTGTTTGAGTTGAGGCCAGCCGTCTACAGAGTGATTCCGACAGAGGACACACAAGAACCGTCTGAAAACCAAAAAAAAAAGAAGCAAGTTGGGGAGGAAAGGGTTAATTCAGCTTACACTTCCACATGGCTGTTCATCACCAAAGGAAGTCAGGACAGGAACACACACACACACACACACACACACAACACACACACACACAACACACGGCAGGAACCTGGAGGCAGGAGCTGACACAGAGGCTGTGGAGGGGTGCTGCTTACTGGCTTGCTTCCCCTGGCTTGCTCAGCTTGCTTTCTTGTAGAACCCAGGACGACCAGCCCAGGGATGGCACCACCCACAATGGGCCCTCCCACCCTTGATCACTCATTGAAAAATGCCTTACAGCTGGATCTCATGGAGGCATTTCCTCAAGGGAGGCTCCTTTCTCTGTGATAACTCCAACTTGTGTCAAGTTGACACACAACCAGTACAGGATGAGTGAGACCTTGACCCTTCTTCACACAAGGTGGCAGGCGATCACTCTGTGGTCTCAGATGAGGACATGTCTTGTGATAAGATCTCCAGCATCTATCCTTTCTCCGGCATCTCCCTCCATCTTCTCCCCCACCCCAACTTCCTCTAATGGGTTCCTAGGCTTTAAAACTGGGACTCAAGTTCGAATCAAGGCTCAGTCATTTGTATGGGGGCCCTGAGAAGAGCCCTCGCTCTGAGTCTGGTCTGGTCACCGTGGAGAATTTGGAGTGGCATGGCCCCACTCCACCCCAGGCATGTAACAGGCAGTTCTAGAAGCTTCCTTCTGTTTGGTTTCAGACTTGGGACAAGGGACTATAGTGCATATTTTACTCATCAAAGCAGTCCTGGCTTCCAGGTTCTCCCAGCATCCCTCAGTCCCTACCTGGCATACCCTGCCCCCAACCCTGAACTTTCCAGCCCAGAGGCAGCTGGCTGCCCTTCCCCTGAGGTTCCTACCTTTATAATCCAGACATTTTGGGGTCCTCCCTTTCCCTCTTTCCCTCTCTTCTCCCCCTCTCCTCTCTCCCTCCCTCCCTTTCCTTCTCTCTCTGCATGAATGCCCTTTCTATCCCTCCCCTTTGCTCTCCCCATGGGGACTTCCCTGGCCTCTGTCCCTTGGGCCAGTTCACTCACTTCCCAATAAACCTAAATTTAATTTAATCTAATCTGGCTTGAATTGGCTCATTTCACCAGCAATGGAGAAATAACTTGTCAACTTCCTGTCCCCTTAAGCCCAGAGCTTGCAGCCCCCACTCCTCTATCACCAGGAGACAGACCTAGAGAGGCAGACGGAGAACCTGGGATGTCAGATGAAGGTGCCCATAAGACCTCCCCACTACAGTTACACTCCCCCACCCTGGGGCACCTCAAGCTGCTGCACAGTGGATACACAGGACAGGGTGAGAAGATGGCAGGGTCTATATAGGGTACAGGGAGGTTAACAGAATGAGAACTCACGGAATGGACTACAGACACCTAAACTAAGTTCTTTATCTACCTGCTCCCTCACCAGAGAGAGGAACAGGCTGGAACTGTGCGGCCCTACCAGCCAATGCCAAAGCCAGTAAGGGGGCAGGAGTCTATTCAGATGCCTGAGGAAACTACAAGGCAGGTCAGGATCTTTCTGGAGACTCTCCACCTCCCACAGGCCAGTGCCTAACTCCACAGGGCTGTTCAGCAGGTCCCAGCTGCCAGCCCCGCAGGCCTGGCTGTCTGCAGGACAGCAGCGATGACCTAGCACAACGGCTCTGCTCTGCCCATCTGAACCAATGGGGAGCAAGTGCACTCACCCGCCTACCACGTGAAAACACCAAACAGAAGTGTCCTGACCAGGGGAGTATGCCCAGCCACTGCCTGTGTAAAGACCACACAGACTACTGGTCAGAGCAGACCCAAGCTGGCCGGCTTGAGGGCACAGTTGGCCATGCCTTTGGGGACATCATAGCCTGGAGGGTAAACGGGTTATTCTTCACCAGGGCCAGCGCTCACCTGTTAATGTTTGACAGGAGCTCAAGTCAGGATCTCAGCAGGAATGGTAACTCAGTAGCCTAGAGCCCACGGCTTTGCACCACATCTAGGGAGAAGAGGGGGCATATACCAGGTAGACACAGACTGGAAGGAATGAGACCACCTTCCACAGAAGTCAAAGGCCCAGCTTAAGTGTGACTAACAGGGAATCCCACATCGCTCTACCTTCTAAGCCTGGCAGCTCCAGAAGGCACCCACTTCAGCAAAAGATGGTGGCCCAGCTGACGCTAAGTGATGATATCAGACAGGCACAGTCATTCTCAACTCCGCTAAGCTCAGAGGCCAGTGGCAAATTCAGTTTGTCTGGTGGATAAGGAAAAGGGAGACACGGAACTCAACAATTAGGCACCTATTGGGAGATGCTTTTGTTCAGATCTCTGTGCCTAGACTTCGGTTGCAGTCGGGATGATTATGTAAAAATTGTTTTCCGCCACCTCCGATTGGTTAATAAGAGCTGACCAGCCAATCAGCTGGGCAGGAGAAGAGAATAGGGCGGGACAACCGATCCCAATGAGGGTGTAGACTCCCTAGACTCATGAGTTTGAATGGTTTGCCCCATAAGAACGGCACTATTAGGAGGTGTGGCCTTGTTGGAGGAAGTGCGTCACTGTGGGGGCGGGCTTTGAGGTCTGAGATGCACAATCGAGGTCTAGTGTGGCTCGTGGTTTCCTTCTGCTGCCTGCCAATCAAGACATAGAACTCTCATCTCCTTCTCTAGAGCTGTATCTGCCTGCACACTGCCATGTTTCCCGCCATAATGATAATGTACTGAACCTCTGAAACTGTAAGCCACCCTCAATTAAATGTTTTCCTCTATAAGAGTTGCCGTGGTCATGGTGTCTCTTCACAGCAGTAAAACCCTAAGACAAGACCCCAAAGACAGGAGACTGAAGAGGTAGGTCCGTCAGTAAAGTGTTTGCCATACAAATATGAGCAACGAGTTTGATCCCCAAAACC
Organism: Mastomys natalensis; assembly: GCA_021653895.1. Lineage (NCBI taxonomy): Eukaryota > Metazoa > Chordata > Mammalia > Rodentia > Muridae > Mastomys > Mastomys natalensis. The sequence continues at coordinate 12,416 of JAJTUV010002719.1, forward strand.
CCATTACGATTTTGGGTATGGTGGTACACCCTCACAATCCCAGTGCTGAGGACACAGAGACAGGATGGCTGGGGTCACCAGCCAATAAGAAACTCATACCAACTTTAATCCCAGCACTTGGGAGGCAGAGGCAGGCGGATTTCTGAGTTCGAGGCCAGCCTGGTCTACAGAGTGAGTTCCAGGACAGCCAGAGCTACACAGAGAAACCCTGTCTCGAAAAACCAAAAAAAAAAAAAAAAGAAAGAAACTCATACCAAAAACAGAAACAGGCTAGGCAGTGGTGACACACGCCTTTAATCGCAGCATTAGAAAGGCAGAAGCAGGCAGATCTCTGAGTTTGAGGCCAACCTGGTCTACAGAGTGAGTTCTAGGATAGCCAGGGCTACACAGAGAAACCCTGTCTCAAAAAAGACAACAATAAAACCGAAACAAACAAAAAAATCAGAGATGAAAAAGAAGGTGGGAGGCACCTGAAGAATGATCCCTGAGGTTGACTTCTGGTCTGACAGCCACATTCACGAGCATCTGCGCATGTGTGCACCGATGCACACATGTGCACACACACACTTAACAAAGAAACGGCAAAGGAGCACCAGTAGTGAGGATAAGTGTCTTGGGACTGCAGCTCCTGGAACTTTAGGGCCTGAGGGTTTCGTTTCATCCTGGGTTTGGTTGTTTCTTTGAGAAACACACTCACTAGGTAGCCTGAGCTGGCTTGGAATGCAAGGTGATCCTCCTGCCTCAGCCTCCCGAGTGCTGGGATGACAGGTGAGCACCTTTACACATGGAAAGATCTCGGAGTTTTAAAGTTACCCTCAATTCACTTGTCCGTCTGACTGCTTGATTCTTGGTAGTCGAATAAATAAATAGATAAATAAATGTCTCCATAAATAGAAGATAATGCGTACAACACTTTCTGACCCCCAAAATCATAAGCTTCCTTCCAGCCAGCAGCTGACCACCACCCCTGCTGTCCCACTGGCTATGCATCTGGTCTAATTGTTGCTGCATCTTCATCTACACATCCCCACCCCTGGCTGTCCATCTGCAAAGCTGCCTCCTTGCCTTCCCAAGGGTCCTGACCCACACAAGGTTGTGAGCTACCCTGCTTGGCCTGTGTGTGTCTCCGTGGCTCTGTCTCTCCTATCCAACTGATGTTGACCGTCCCCTCCCCCCCGCCCCCATCCAGAACCTCCACTGGGGCAACCTAACTGCTTATAGAAACTCTTTGGCCATGAATACAATAGGCAGTGAGTCCCCTATGTAAGGGCCACGGATGCCTGACAATGATTTGAACTGTAGGTAGCCTTGCAGTGGCTGCCTGAGAAGATGTCCAATCCCACATAGAGCCTGCTATCTGTCTGTCATCCTTCTTCAAGGAGCCTGCAACGTGTGATACGGGACAGACAAGACACAAATCTCCTAACCTAACCAGGTGCTAAAGCAGTCACAGCAGAAACCAACAAGAAGGGCAGAGTCGGGTAGGGGGTGCATAGCTGGAGTCTCCAATCCTGGAGAGCACACGGGGCAGAAGGAAGCAGAGGCTGTCCTCTGGCCCCTGGAAAGACAGCAGTCTGCAGTTAGGACATCTGAGTAGCCTGAGACAGAGTCAAGTAGGTAGTCCTTGACTACAGGTGGACCCCACCAAGGTCTTGGCTGCCCATGGCTTCTCAGATTACTGTTCACTCTCCCCCACTTTACTGCAGACCCTGGGGAGCAGACAGTGCCCCAACTTCACTTCACACCTGCTAGAGCCATGCTAGCCTCTTGGTTGCCAGCCTTCTCCACAGGGTTCCCTTGCTACCCTTACCCTACTTCCCACACGAGAATGTTGTAGGGAACAGAAGGAGCTGGGTCCCCTGGCCCAGCCCCAGAGAACTCACCCCCACCTCCCACCAATTGTAATCCAGTTGCTGGGATACAGTGAAGTAGAAGAAACTCAATCTCCGGATTAGCGTCTAGACAGCACAACCTTTCCCCTGGTTCTCTACCTATAATTGGGACCCAAATCGGCAGGCACTGTGAGCAGATAGCAGAAATAAAGGAGGAAGTTGTTTCTGGAGTCTCGTGGGGACATTCTTCAGCCAGGGCCGTGCACTACCTGCTCTGAGGCTGCTATGCACAGCCGACCTAAGGCTATGAGCCCAGCTGCCCGCTGGCTACACACAAACAAAGAAGCTTTCATCCCCGGGAATGTCACGTCTTCAATTAGCGCAGAAAGAGCTGGAGAAGAAAGAACTGAAGATCTTGGCCTCCCAGCACTGGGCTCGCCTGCAGAGAGCCCTGTCTGTTAACTCTATGCTGTCCAGAGACCTGCCAGGCAATTGGCACAGGAGCTAATGACCAGGTATTCCCCCACACTGTGAACACGTCCAACCGCTACCCAGGGCCAGTCAGGAAGGGAGCCTTGGTTAGCAGCACCTCAGCTGGCACTGTCAGGACTATGGAGCCAAGGTTAGCCCTTGGCCTTTCTATAGCCACTCAAGGACAGGAGAACTCATCACTAGGTCTAGGTGGGGGACAGCGCCACCTGTGCCTAAGTTCCGTGTCCTCCAGATTCTTGTGTGTCCATACATGGATGGAAACAGCTCATCTGAGTCAGACCCACCTGGGACCAGCCGCCAGGCCCATAACAAGAATGCGGCTCCGGATGTGATTAACCAGCCTGTATCTGGAAACTGGAGTTCAGCCAGGCTTGGCAGTGCGTGCCTGTCATCCCAGCATCAGGCAGAGGTGGGAAGAGGCTCCATTCAAGGCCATATTAAGCTACACTGTCACAAGTAAACTAGGGATGGAGCTGGGCATGGCAGTTGCACACACATGGCACTCCGAGGCTGAGACAGGAGGGTCAAGACTTTGAGGCCCGGAGGATGGGTAACACTGTATCAGCAAAACTCATCAAAGTGTCAGGATTTAGTCTGACGGAGCTTCTCCTTCTAACACATGCCCACTGAGGCTCTGAAGAGGGTCCATTATGGGTTTTCTCTATGGATCGTTTTCTCTGTGCTGCAAGTCTTCGTTTGAAATGCCCAGTAAACATGCTAAAAAACACAGGGGAGGGGCCATACACAGTGGTGGTGGAAGGGCTACACTGAGAGGATGCACATGGGAGGGGCTATGCAGAGGGGAGGGGCTACACTGAGGATGAACATGGGAGGGGCTATGCAGAGGGGAGGGGCTATACTGAGAGGATGCGCATGGGAAGGGCTATGCAGAGGGGAGGGGCTACACAGAAAGGATGTACATGGGAGGGGCTATGCAGAGGGGAGGGGCTATGCAGAGAGGGTGCACAGGGGAGGGGCTACACTGAGAGGCTATGCAAAGGGGTCACGGGGAGGTCCCAGAGGGACTGAGGGAAGAAGCCACTGCTAATAGAAAGTCAGTCTTAGAGATAACACTGGCTCCCCAGGGAGGTGATACGGCCCTGAGTCCTAGATAGTCATGAGCCAAGGAAAACAGTCATGGATGGAAGGAGGCACGAGGCAGAGGAGGACATGGGATATGAGAAAGGAATGAGTAGGAGTCACAGGTAAGTGATCCCCTCAGCAGGGGGCTACCTCTGTGTTTACCAGTGTGTGGAGAAAATAACCAGGAAGACACTGGTCCAGGCCACTGGGGAGTTCGTTTTGTACAAATGTACCTTCTGCAGCTTGACTCCTTCCTTAGCAAAGCAGGAAGCTCTGGAGGGGACCGGGAAGATGACTAGACAATAGTAGACCCACTTAAATCTGCTGTCATAGAGCTAGCAGGTGGGTGAGACATGAGTTTCTGTTAAGTACTTTGATCAAAAGTACATCTTTTAAAATATTAACTTTTGCTGGAAAGTGGTGGCACACATCTTTAATCCCAGCACTCAAGAGGCAAAGGCAGGCAGATCTCTGTGAGTTCAAGGCCACCCTAGTCTAGAGAGTGAGTTTCAGAACTGCCAGGGCTATACAGAGAAACCTTGTCTCAAAAAACCAAAACAAATAAATAAATAAAACTATTTAATATCAACTGTGCATAGGAATGTCTCAGGAACTGAATTCTCTAGCTTAGGACTCTAGGTAACACATGGAGGCCCCACCTTCCAGGGAGTCCCTGTTAAGGACTTAGGGATCCCTGTGAATGCCGTCCTAAAGGTCACATTCGTTTGCAAAAGACAGAACCCTGTGAGGAACTAATACTTGTGGTCCAATGCCAGACTGAGACAAGAGGTCTCCAAATGGCCAGACACACATGTCCTATAACTGCAGACAGTCCTGGGTCACTTATTTCCTTTTTTTTTTTTTTTTTTTTTTTTCATAAAAAAGGTGACATGCAGAAATGTCCCCATCAAGTCCAAGGTTAGTGGGCAGTCTCCCATCCCTGGTACATGTTTTTCGTCCATGGGTTTATTATGTAGCTCCAGGGTTTGTTTGATAATGATTCACAAGTATTCACATGAAAGTCCACATCATTTGAGGTTCTTGGCCTGTGTGGACAAATACAGGCAATGACACAACTGGATGTCACTGGTTTGGGGACAGGAGTCACCAACCACATAGAGGTCACCAAAACTTACAGGAAAAGGCTTGGAGAAGGAGGGGAGACTAAGGAAGAATGACGATGAGAGCAGGTCTGGGAGAGAGCTCTGGGACAGGATACCTCAGGGAAGTGGCCTAGTTCTGCTTAACACAGAAAAATCAGGCCAAACCGCAGTCTCGCTGGCTGAGATGAGATTAATATTCAGTCTATGTGACCACTAGTAACAAGTTCAGCTTGAGATGCTGGTTATGTTTTAAGGTCCCCTTAAGTGTGAGAGGAAGCAGAAGAGGGCACAGGCCATGTTACATAAAGACTAAGAAACTTTAAAGACAGCTGAAGCGGGCTGGAGAGATGGCTCAGCAGTTAAGAGTACTGACTGCTCTTCCAAAGGTCCTGAGTTCAATTCCCAGCACCCACATGGTGGCCCACAACCATCTTTAATGAGATCCAGTGCCCTCTTGTGTGGCTGAAGATAGTGACAATGTACTCATATAAATAAAATAAATAATTAATTATTAAAAAAAAAAAAAAAAAAAGACAGCTGAAGCACAAAACTGCCCAGCCATAGGGGGGCAGGCAGGCAGGCAGACAGGAGGCCTGTGGAATCACTGCTAGAGGTCAGCTCCAAAGAGGAAAATCAAGACCCCCTGATGAACCAGGTATGGGGGTCACATGCCTTTTAATTTCTGCGCTTGAGAGGCAGCGGCAGGAAGATCTCCAAGTTGAAGGTCAACCTGGTCTAGAGATGGAGTTCCAAGACAGCTAGGGATACACAGAGAACCCTGTCTCAAAACAAACAAGAAGCCCAAATGAGTGAAGACATGGGATGGGGAGGCCAGACTGCAACAACTCACCAAGAGGCGAGAATAAGGTGGACCAGATGATGCCAGCTGGTGACATTTTGGTCAGACCTGAATGAATGAGGACACCGACCAGGTGAGACAGAAATAAGCTGTGTCCAAGGTAGGAAGATACCCAACTCCCTGCTTCAGGCTAAGTAACGCTGATTTGGAGAGCGACGGTCCACAGAACCACTTCACGGCAGCAGTATCTGACACAAAGCAATTCCCCCAAAGTGCATATTACCTGAACAGGGCTCAGCCAGTGGGACAGGAAAGGAAACTTTTTAAAAACCCTTCACTAAAACCAGAGGGCATAGGTCAGATAGGATGCCTGAGAACTTAAGGAGATAAAACACAAGAAAGAACTGTTATCTTCTGTCTTATCTCAGAAAGAAAGAATGCTGGCCGGGACAATGAAATCCAAAAGGAGGAAACAGACCCTTCCGAAGGGGCTGGGGATAAATAGACCACAATGTGGGGAGGGACTGGCTGTGGTGTTACAGTTCAACTAATAACTCTTGCTAAATAATTGAAATTCAGAAACTAACTTAGCTTGAATTTAACACCCGCTGAGATATAAGCTGACTGGAGGGACCGGAAGACACTGGAAGGTTTGGAAAGATGAGGGGAAGCTGCTAGGGGCCCAGAAGAGGGATGGGGGTATTGGGGTGGGTGTGGGGGATTGAGAAGGAGGGATGCTGATGATAGAGGGGTGGGGAAAGGAATGAACAAGGGATGCTGGGAACTTAGAGAGGAGGAATCCTAGGAAGCTGGTAGGGAAAGGATGGGGTATATTTGAAGGCAGAGAATGAAGGGATGGGGATGCTGGAGGCGAGTGGGTAAGATGCCAGAGCTCAGAATCACTACCTTGATCTAGCACACACAGCTGTGCATCCTCACACACCTGAATCTAAGGAGAGAAGTGCCACCAGGCCCTACTCTCCTCGGGCCATAGCTTCAAGCCTTTTGCCATTTCCCTGGGCACAATGCATTCCTATTCCATAGGGGCTTGGTCAAAGTTTGTACATGTGTCAGTCCTCTGGCCAGCTAGTGGACTTCAGGAGAGTGGCCAGGGCTGGCTGATTTGCCAGTCAAGGCTGACATGGCTAACTCATCACTGCAGAACCCCAAGAGATAACAGGGGGCTTTCATGACAGACGAAGTTCAGAGGTGCAAGCACTATACCCTGATATGCCCTGGGTGGAGCCGCCATAGCTCCCTCTTCAGGATGCAAGCCCCTCTGCTTCTTCCCTAAACATAGACAGGCCCAGAAGCTAGGCTGAGCACCTAGCCAAAGGATTCCTCAAAGGCTTTTCCTACCTGTGTGTGCTCTCAGGAAAGGTCCCAATCCCCAGGTACAAGCAAAGAGCCTGACATGGCTGGTTTGATCCGGTACAAAAGAAAGATGTCATTTAACAATTCTAGAAGTCCACTTGCTGGGTGGTGGGTGTGGTTTGGTCATTTTCATAAGGAATAAGGTCCAGTTCCTAGATCCACATCTGCCACTATATCTCTGCAATGTACTGACTAAGGACTTGTCAGCTCCATTCTGAATAACCGAAGACATAGGAATCACTTGAGACAGCTGATGGTTGGGCAGTGTTCAGAACAACCAGAGAGCGGCAGCTTCTGGTCCACAGACAAGTCCGATGGAGTACTGATAGCCTGCTGGGCACACAGCCATCTGCTTGACTTTAGGGAAATATTTCCAGCCCAACTGTCATATCCCTGGGGGCCGGCATGAGCAGTTCTCTTGAGTTGAAGCGCTGGGCTGATAGGCAGGGCGGCAAGAAGCTAGCTTTTATACTATGTATCTATGTATGCTATGTAGCCTTTTCCCGAGCAGTGATCTGTCTTGATCTGGGATAGACTGAACCCACTCTGCAAAGCCCCTAGGCTGTGAGTCCTGCCTAGCCGAACTACTATGTCTCAGGGACAGCATTCATGGACATTCTTCTGAGCAGCTCCTGGCAGCCTGGCAGCCACTTCCTGAACGGTAGTTGCTGTTCACCAATTGTTAGTTGCCCTCCACTCTCCCACTTTGGACAATGGGTCCTAAGCCAGTCCCTGGCGTAGAGAGGCTCCAGGGGCTGCTACGCAGGCTGTGTTGGGGGACCTGCCAGTGGAGAAGTCCATTGAAAGTTGGGGAGTGTCCTCAGGGTGGGCACTCATCTTTAGCTTGCTGGTGGAGAACCTTTAGTAGGACCTCGAGTGGTCCCAGCTATGCTGAAAGGCTCAGCCAGCATTCTGGCTGGTGTGGCATCCTGCTTGGGAAAAGATCGGACCTTAAATCGCTTCAGAGTTCCCACACCATAGCAAGCACCTTATTTCTCCAAATTGCTACTTCCTCCCACTTCAGTGAGCCAAGAAGCCTCCATATCTGTTTCCAAAGGTTATGGGAACAAATAGCCAGTCAGCTGCCCAAAATACAAGTTTCATCTCTTAGGGTTCTGCAGGTCACAAGAAAGTCAAGCCATTGCAGAGTTGGGTCCTCCAGGCTCTAGGGCAGACCACCCCAACTTTCCCAGAAGGTGTCTAGAGGTATGGTGGGTCACCTAACGGCTGCCTCAGTATTCAAAGCCAACAGCATAGCTTCCTCCAAATTCCACTCTATACTCAAATATCCACCATCAGATGTGCATGCTCAAAATCATACCTCTGTCCTCATATCTGACTCACTCTCCTGCCCATGACCTCTAGTAAGCACCCTGGGATCATGCCAGCCACCCAGAAGTCTGATCATCTCCCTACCTCAAAATCCTCAATCTAACCCCAGGTGTAATGTGCTTTTGAACGAAGTCGCAGTCTACAGATGAAGATGCGGACTCTTTCTGAGACACTCACTATGCAGTCTAATATACATGCCAGATGAGGGCATGGGTCTCCCATCCTTAGTCTGCCATCTGTCCTTACTGGTAAACTAGCTGTGTTTCCCAGTCTGGCATAGAACCACAGCCAGCTGGCTGACTTTGGTCCCTGGGGCTAGCCACTAAGAGAGGAGCTGTCCACAAGGGGCTGGGTCTAGGCGTGCACTGGAGTTCAAGCCTGGCCTGTCTAAAGAATAAGCATTTTTCCCCCTCTCCCACAAACAATGATGGGAAAGAGAGGAGGAGGATGGGTGGTCTCCCTGGTTACAAACCTCCATGGCACTCCACTGGATTTCTTTCCTTGGGGTAAAGAGTCATCTCGGCAAGAGAACAGTCAGATCCTGGTTGCCCTGAGGGAGAGGGCTCTCCAGGAGACAGGGCTGTTATCTAAGGACCCGGAAAGAACCAGAAGTAATTATTAATTGTTGACTGCCAAGAACAGGTGCCCTATGAGAGACTAGCAGCAAGATGTGGGTCTATTGCATAGTGCAAAAAGTAAAAGTTAAAAAAGGGAGTGGGGGAGGGGTGTTAGGAGCCAGAATGAGAAACAGAGATAAGACACCCGGGCTCATAGGACATCAGGCTCAGTATCTTCCTCCTCTTCCTCCTTCTCTTCCTCCTCTTCTTCCCCCTCCTCTTCCTCTTCCTCTTCCTCCTTCCCCTCCCCCTTCTCCTTCTCTTCCTCTTTTTCCCCTCCTCTTCCTCCTCTTCTTCCTCCTTCCCCTCCCCCTTCTCCTCCTCTTCTTTCCCCTCCTCTTCCTCCTCTTCTTCCTCCTTCCCCTCCCCCTCTCTCCTTTTCTTCCTCTTCTTTCCCCTCCTCTTCCTCCTCTTCTTCTTCCTTCCCCTCCCCTTCTCCTTCTCTTCCTCTTCTTCCTCCTCCTCTTTCTCCTCCTCCTTCCCCTCCCCTTCTCCCTCCTCCTCCTTCTCCACTTCTTCCTCCTCCTCTTCCTCCTCTTCCTCCTCTTCCTTCTCTTCTTCCTCCTCCTCTTCCTCCCTTCTCCTCCTCTTCTTCCTCCTTCCCCCCTTCTCCTCCTCCTCCTTCTCCTCCTCTTCTTCCTCCTTCCCCTCCCCTTCTCCTCCTCCTCCTTCTCCTCCTCTTCTTCCTCCTTCCCCTCCCCCTTCTCCTCCTCCTCCTTCTCCTTCTCTTCTTCCTCCTTCCCCTCCGCCCTTCTCATCCCTCTCCTCTTCCTCCAAGGGCTAGTGGCTCAAAGAACAGTAATAGCTCTTAAAGACACATAGGAGATTGGGCCGTGAACTCTCAGCTCTAAATTCTCCCAGTTTGGAGGACCTCACTGTTCACAGGACCCTGTCCTGGGGTCTCCCTGTCGCCTCTAGAACCCTTTGCTCATTGGGGATGTCCTAGTAACCTGAACCCTCAGCCATGGTTTCTATAAAGCAAGAAGGTAAACAGGAAGGACCAGGACCACGCCACAGTGAGTAGAGAAAGGAACAGTGTGGACAACAGAGTCTGTGCCTTACCCAGCCCCACAGGCACGGCTACTGAGGAACCCGGGCTTGCACCGGCAGTGGGGATCATTTGAAAGTGGCTCTCAGTTTTCTAGAAGAGCTGAAGTGACAATGAAAAGAGAATGGAGGGCTCTCTTGTTCACTCCCCAGACAGGGCCTAAGTCCAGGCCTCAAGCCCTGACGAGAAAACCTCCGTAGGAAGAGATACCAGCCCTTAGGAGTCTTCCGATGACCCTGTGAGTTCTTAAATTACGTCAGCCCTATAAGGATAACTGTTAACTAGAAGCGGACAGGTGGCCCTGAAATCTCTCTGAGAGTACATGACAAATTAATGTCACCATGCTGGACATCTCAGTTAGTCCAGGAAGAACTCTGAGAGGCGGAAGTTAGCTGCGTTCCCTAACATAATACGTCACAGTAGCAGGTCTGACTCAGAGCTGAATAAGAGTTCTAGAAACACACCTCCTACTGTCCATGACAATCTTTCCAGGGTACTGCCTGGAAGCTGGGACAGAGACCCGATAGGGCATTATGGGTCTTCTGAATCTAGCCCAGGACTGTCAGGACTCAGGGAGAAACTGAGTCACAACCATGCTTTCTTTAAGCTAGACCAGGTTTTATATTGCCTCCTGGCAAGTGAACCATCATCAGCCCCGTTCAAAGGGCCAGGAAGCACCTAATGTCACACAGCACTGGGAATGGAGGCAGCTTCGAGCCTCAATCCTGGGCTCTCAGCCATACCAGCCTCCATCTGTGAGGGCAAAGCTGATGGCTGATGGGTAGGCTGCCTGCCAGATATAACCCCCAGGATCTGAGGATTCTACAACTGTGCCACAAGAACCAGGACTCCAGCCGAAAGCAATCAATACACACCATATAGATGCTCTCTTACACAAGTGCCCAGCCCCACAGAGTCCTCCCGTGTGCGGGCATCTGGCCTCACCCAATCCTTCCCAGAGAAGGCACCTAGTCTCACATAGTCCTTTGCCTGCAGATAATAAGCAAAACCAGGCCCAGGAGGACCTCCCTGAGCTAAGCGTATCCTTGAACTGTGTTTGCCACTAGGGGATGAATTACATACAAATGAAGAAAAATGTTAGTTAGGCATATCAGGTTGAGCAGGCCAACACACCAATGTGGCATGCAAAGCTACCGCCATGAAAAGACAGAGCTACAGGGAAAGAAATAAGAAATACCCCAAGAAAGGAAGACAGTGGTATGATGGGTAATCATACCTCTGCAATGCAAACTCTGAAACGTTTGATCAGATTAGTAAGATTTTTTTTTTTTCTTTTTTGAAGTGACAGTAGCTAGTTCTGGCATTACCTGATGAGAAGTAACTCTGCCCATCTGGAGAGCCCTACCTCTCCTGAAGGCCCAACCACAGCCCCCACACCCAGCCCCAACTCCGACTGGAAGCACCCAAGATAAGGACCGTGAGAACACAGAGCTGGATGGAACCCAGCCCCTGGGCACTCTGCCTCCAGAGATAAGAGAAGGCTTTGCTCCACGTCAACATTCACTCTCCCCTCAGCCCCCAGACTACTGGCATCTGGAAACACCGCTGTCTACCTTCCTTCCCTCTCTCAGAGCAGGCGCCCGAGGTGTTCAGAAACACACACAAGAAAAGAGAAAATAGGCGAACAGGAGTGGAACTGTGGAGGAGTGACATTTGCCCCAAGGTAACTAGTACGGCCTCTCTGTACACACCTCCAGGTGTGGACAGCCAGAGCCGAAGGGGAGTTGTGAAGAGTGCTAACTAATGCTGGGTACCACTCTGCTGGCTGGCCTCAGTAGCTACTGTGGAGGTCCTAGGTGCTGGTCCCATGAAGACACCTGGCTTACCACAATGAGGGACCTTGGGAGAAGGCGGGACCTGCATGGGGCCAATTGAATGGGCTGGAGGTTTGTCTACCAAAGGCCTAGGAGACTGTGCCCTCCGCCCCTCCATCCCCACAGTCACCCATGCTCTCAGTAAGAGGACAAACACCATCCACCCACACCCACCAGAGGCAAACAGCACAGCCATCTAAGGGCTGGAGATGGGCAGCTGCACCAGACCGCATCTACCTGAGGACCACCTCTCGTTACACCAATGCTGTCTGCCAAGCACTAAAACTCTCTTCCACTTCAGGGAAGACTTCCCAGAAGATGGTCTCCAGTTGATACATGGGACAGTCTATCTTTGTCCTAGAGGCATGAAGCATCTAGATTCAAGTCTGCAGGGATTCAGGCAGTGGGACCTCTCTTGCAGCTAAACCCACACTCACTGCTCTTCCCAGGTCTCCTAGCTCCCAGGAAAGGCTGGGAGGAAGGTTAACTACTACTACGCTAAAGCTCTTGCTCTGAGCTCTCTCCAGTTCAGGTTTGTAACGGTTCAAGTCGCTGCTCCTGTTCAGTGAATGGCTCGTGCTGGCAGGCTTTCTGAAGATGCAGAACCCTGCTACAGAAATTTGATACTGTTTCAAAGACATCTAAGCTCAGCTCTGAAACAGAAGGCCTGGTTGCTGCTAATTACGAAGGTACTCACAAACAAAGCAAATCAAAAACAAAAAAGAGTGATTCTAAACAAAAACGAATGAATGGATGGCAGCTGGATGGATGGATGGATGGATGGGACAGATGAATGGAAAGGATGGATGGATGGATGGATGGACAGATGAATGGAAAGGATAAAGGAATGGATGTGATGGATGGAATTGAATGAGATGGATGGTGGATGGATAGATGGATGGATGGATGGAGGGAGGTGGATTTGATGGGTAGAGGTGGACAGATAGAAGGGTAGACAAGTGTGTAAGCTGTCTGCAGAATTTAAACCTTAAGTAGGTGTAGCGGCACATGCCTTTAATCCCAGCACTTAGGAGAGAGGAGGCAGGCAGATCTTATGAGTTCAAGACAGACTGGTCTACAAAGCAAACTCCAGGACAGCCTAGACTAGAGACAGAGAAATTCTGTCTTGAAAAACAAACTACCATAGTAGTAGTGTTGTTGAGCTGTTATAGTAGTAGTAGTAGTAGCTGTTATTAATTTTAATAATAATTATTATTACTATTTAAACCTAGGTTCTATACATAACCCATCACTGATCCCTCTCTGGGTAGTCCCATCTCATCTTCCTACAGCATCTCTGAGGCTTTTGTCTATCATCTTTTCTGTGGGACACCCTAGAGTCAACCGTCACCCATGGCCAGCACTGGTCAGTAGCTAAAACCAGCATTTCTTACATGCACCTGCAGAATTCCTGATCTTCTAGAAACTGGGGATAACTGAGGACCTGCCATGCCTGATGCTGAGTACCCCTGCCCTGCCCTGCCCTGACAACACCCCTCCATGCATACGAAGTGTCCATAGGGGGATCAGCCTAGTAGTGACCCCATCTGCCAGGATAGAATTCCAGAAAGATGTACAGGCTTGTGGGCAGCCTCTCCATGCTATGGCTCTGACTGCAGCAGCCAGGATGGCTGTGCTTAGGCTTGCCCATATGAAGGAGCCAGGGAGAAGATCTGCTCCCACAGGCAAGGGCCAGACATGCGCCTGCAGCCCAAAGCTGACCTGACTCAGCACATCTGTGATCAGAAGTTCCCTGACAGCCACCCACATGAGGAAAGACCCACTAACCTGACCTGCATCTCTCAGGCCACCTGGCTCCCACATCCCCAGCCAGCATGGCTAGAGCTGTAGACCAAAACACAGGAGGTCTCTGCTTGCCCGGGCTGCCTATCCCAGGAGAGATACAGGGTGAGGTGCACAGATACATTGTATGTCATGAAAACACACCTGAATCAGAGAAAAAGACACAGTGCTTTACCAAGGATTCTCAGATTCCCACAACACTCACTAGACTCCCCTATTAGGGGTGGGGAATCCATGCTTCAAGGCCAGGTGCCAGCCACCATACCATCTGGGCACACGGGATTGTGCACAAAGCTTGCCCTGCCCATCCTCCGCTGCCTCAGGAGACCACAGGCTGGCATGAACTCACTAGAGTTGGGGAGTCTTCCAAGATGGCTCCAAGGGAGGAATCCAAGCCTGGCAAAAGCTGAATCCTGGGCCCCAAATCCTCAGGGTGGGAGCTAGATCTAAAGAAGCAGATGACCTGGCCAGAGAACAGAACTGTTCATGGGATGTATTCGATGCCCCCAGATTGTCCTATGACTTCACCATGCCACTTGCAATTCAAAATGTACCAAATTTTCAAACTTCATCAACATACCAAATATATTTGAACTGTTTTCTTCTCTGACAGGTAACCCCTAAAGAGAGAGCCTCTGATGAAGTTCTGAGTCCTGAGTCTACATCTGTGGTCCAAGAGCTCTTCACGGAATAGTGGTCCTCACATCATGAAATCAGGAGTCTGGACACCCCACACAGGACCCCTTGACTGTCCCAGTGAACCCAACTTTTCTAGCACCACAGATGGAGACAGAACTCAGAAGTTTACACAGACTAAAAAACATGTTCGTGTTGTGCACACTCATGTATGTGCATACGTGTGCAACTATTCTGTCCCATGTACTTCTTTGTGTGAGTATATGTTGTGTGTTTTCTTTTGTGGGTGGTGCTGCATTATGGGGGCTGTGCGTGCAAGTGCGTGTGTGCATGCATGTGTGTGTGTGTATGTATATGTATGCATGCATGCATGTGTAACTGTTCTGGCATGCCCTGTGAAGTTCCATGTTTGTATGTATGTTGTGTTTTCCTTTGTGGATAATGCTGCATTTCAGGGGGCTTGTGTGTGTGTGTGTGTGTGTGTGTGTGGTGTGGAGAGAGAGAGAGAGAGAGAGAGAGAGAGAGAGAGAGAGAGAGAATGCATGGTATTCATTTGTGACTGTGGGAATGTGTACCTGTTTGTGTGCACAGTTAAGTATGACACACATGGGTATTTGGGGGGCACAAATGTGAATGAGTTTATGTGTGTGAGTGCCTGAGTGGTTTGCATTGTGTGAACATGCATGCATATCTGTATGCCCATTTATGTATAAACATCACATTCATGGGCACTTGTGGCCTGAGCACACATATGCACCAATATGCACTTCTATACAGTACATTTTCAAAGTGGAACAGCTGTGGGCGGAGGCAGCACTCTGGTCTGATTAGCCGCAGCATCTACCTGCACCCTGGGGAGGTCAGCTCACTCCTTCTAGGTTTCCTCAGGAAGAGGGCTTCCCATCTCTCAGCACCCCCCCCTCCTTTGAAGGAAAAACAGAAGTACCCTGAAAAACAAGTTTTGCTGAAATTCAAAACTATCTTCAAGGCCTTTGCATCTGAATCCTGAAGACTCCCCAGTGGGTGAGCCAGGACCGGGAGCCCTTTCCCACTAACTTAAAGTCTAATGTTACCAAGTGCCTGTGTGCCCCATCCCTGCAGACCTACTGAGGGGGTGCAGCTCAGGGGCCCTGCTGTGTGCTAAAGCACCTGTAGACAGTGATGTCTAGGAGCCAGACATAGAGCACAGAGCACAGGGAATCTATGTGGAGGTCAAGCACTGAAGAGCTGGGGACAAGGGGACATGGAGACAGCCTAAGGGTGGCTATGAGCATCCCATAGAAGCCTCTTTGGCATGTCCTCTTTCCTCACAGATCCCTCTTAAAAGTCCATAACCAGATGGCATACTGGAGTCCACACGAGGAGAAACTGCAAACCCATGGGGACCTTACATATCCCAGAACTCATAGGCGTGTGACAGCTCCCCCAAGGCAGGTTAAGAGTAAAGGTACAACCTACTATTTCAGAGCATCTAAATGAACCTCAGGATCAACAGCAACGCAGGACCAATCCAAAAACTCAGCATACAGACATTTATTTCGAGATGTAGCTAGGCCTCCAGGCAGCGAGGGCGGTTTCTCAACCAAGCAAATCACTACCTGCCAGTCAGGATTTCAGGCATATTAGCTCTTCTCTCCCACCCCCAGCACCACCCCCACCCCCAAGCCCCAATAACTTAAGAGCTCACCAGTTATCCTGGTCCTGAGGATTCAGCCCCACCGGGATGAGAAGCCATGTTGGGGGAGGGTTGGTGTAAGCAACACAAGCCCCTGCTGAGTGCCTTTTGGCTCAACCTCCAGGACACAGTAGAACCACATTCCTTGGACATCTCTAAAGGGACCTTCCTGTCCCTGAGGTACAAGCCTAAAAACCCCAACAGTAGCCACAGCAGACAGACAGAGACACACCACCTTCCAAAGCTTATCCTTAGATTGCACCAAAGCTTACAGACACACAGGTTTGTTCCACCCAAAAGGCTAAAATTAAGATCCGTCACCTTTGCTATACTTGAAATCAGTCTAGCTGGGGGCTGGTGCGTGTGTGCGTGCGTGCGCGCGTGGTGCGTGCGTGTGTGTGTGTTGTGTGTGTGTGTGTGCGTGCGCACGTGTGCTGGTCTCTCCAACATCTTTCCTTTGTCATCAGTGGTTACAGAAGAGGCCTCAGGCTTGCAAATCCCAGTCTGCAGCCCCTGCCAGGCCCTCATTTGATTAATAGCCCCAAGTGCCATGCGGTTGGTCAGTAAGAACGGCCTGGCCAAGACCCATCTCTGGCAGTTGTAATGAGTTACCCCACCCCCACCCCCCGTAGTTAACACAAGTAAATGAAGGATTATCTGCTATCCAAGCAACAGGTGCTTGTCAGATCTTCTGTTTAAAAGGTCTGTACTGATGTTTAGCCCGAAGTGATTAACGCACTGAAGCAATGGACCAAATTACTTTTCCTTCCCAGAGTGATTCTCCTCTTCTCTTTATCTTTTATCCTTCGTGATGCTGTGGCAGGAGGCCTGGGACCACAGCAGGTGATACTGCAGAGTACGGATTTGGTTCTTTGGGGAGGTCACCAGCAGGAGTCTTTGTGATAAAGCGCGGGGTTTCTACCCTGGCAGTCTGGCATTGCACCAGCCCCCAACTCAGGAGCTTTGTGGATATGTTGAGCAGGAGGAGAGCAGCCAGTTGCTGGTTAGCTGCTGAATCTCAGAGCTAGTGGCAAAGCAAGCTCTCAGTGCGCCCATGCTGCGGTCCTTACCGGGCAGCAGAGAAGGCGGCGATTCTGTAGGCTTAGGAGCATGGTTGCCGGCCTGACTGCGCTTGGCGCTCATCAGCATCAAAGGGGACCGCGCGCAACCCGACACCACCACAGGCGCGGGGGACAGGGGCCTTGAGCTGCAGCGGCACACAAAGACTAACCGGCCACCGGAGTCCAGCCCCGGGCAAACGCGCCAGTTTTGCCTCAACAGGTTGGAAACTCAAAGATGACGCCATGCACTTTAACGATCTTTCACGGTTCTTTCTCAGCCGTGACAAACCCCGCCCACGATCCCTCCAGAGGACCTGGAAGGACCAGCAGCGGCCACTCACTCAAGCGTTGACCGGAATGAGGCCAGGGAGGGCGATTATTAGTGAGGTGGGACACCGGTGTTTGCCTCCGCTCGCCCAGCTAGAGGAGCGCACAAACTTTTCCGCAGAGCCACTTAAATCTGGCCACCCCGCAAGGGACTCCGAACACGGACAGCTTGCACCCCGGAACCCCAGACGCTCAAAGTCTAAAGAATGAATGGCTTGAATAAGCAGCACAGCGCTGAAAACACCGCCACCGCGCTACCCCTGAGCGCTCCAGCCACCGCCCGCCACCTGCGCGTGGGCAGGGCCGGGCCGCCACTGCCTCCCGGCGGACCGCACAGGATAAGAGGTGGCTGTCGCCGGGACAAGCCAGAGAACTGTACAAAAGGCACGTAAGTCCGGCGAACTCTGGGGCACCAAGTTATGCTTCCATCCAGGCTTACCTGGCTCTACCCAGGAGACGCGTGCCACCAGCAGCAAGACCAAACTGGTGAGCACGTCCAGGAGGTGCCACCTGCGGAAGACAGTCACAGGTTAGCGGGCCCCGGGCGACCCCCACCCCCTCACACCCTTTAGCCCCGAGCCTGCAAACCTGGGCGCCATCTCCCCAGGCCAGGCCGTTTGCGCCCGGATGCTGCACCCAGCTCCTCCGTGAGCCGCTTGCCCACAGCGCTCTCGACCGCTGCTGCCGGCTAGGGCAGGGGCGGGCAGGGGCGAGCAGGGGCGGGACGGGGCGGGGCGGAGACAGTTCAGTGGGCGGGGCCCTGGGCTCTAGGCGCAGAGCTAGGCCAGAGAGGACCTGATGAGCGATCTAGTAGGATGGGAACCTGGAGACAAGCAGGGTAGACAAGGGCTGACATCTATCGCAGCTTCTAGAACTCCGAGTGGCAGTCTCTTCCTCTCCTCAATGTCTCCACGGTGCCAATGTCTCCAATGTTTCCTCATACCACGCTGTGTCACGAACCTGCCAGAGGCAACATGTGATATCTAGGTTTAAGCCCAGGGCAAGGTGCAAGGATGTCCCGCATTCACTAATTCATGCCCACTGCAGGACATGTGTTCAGTCCATGAGGTGGACAACGGGAAGGAGAGCGACTTGAAGAAAGAAGACATCCACTACCAGTGGACACTGCGGAGGACAGTGGTCACTTCTTATGTCCCTTGCACTCTTGAATCATTGGGTGTGTCATGAGGGTCCTGCCAATCTCAACATCTCCACTGTCTCCTAGTCCAGGGCAGGCTAAACTGTTGCCATGGTGCACACCCACGGGCACCTCCTCCAAGAGCTGCCTGCAGGTGAACAGGTGTTATGAAGCCTGCCATGCCCAGGAGTGACCACTGCCCCCACCTCCACTCCCATAATTGGGATACCCAAAGACAAGAAGGTACCTTCAAGAAAACAGACACACACACATACACACATATACACACACACACAAGACCCTTTTCTCTCCCCCCTACCTGACCTAGCTTTGGGCTCCTTATCCAGCAACTTGGCAGCATGGCCTTCCCGGCCTGGCTTTTTACAAAATCAGAGACATTGACACCTATCGGGCAGCAAATCCAGATTCCAGAAAGCCATTGGCACTGGCCTAGCGACATTCTCCCAAACTCGCTGGCCCTCATCCTTGCCCATCCCCACTGTCCTTCTTGGCCTGGCTCATTTCCTGGATCATAAAGAACTATCCACAGGACCAGCCAGGCTCCCCAGACCTTCTCACACCTCCACTCTGAGTCTGGACCATCTCAAGTGACTCATACTTTTTCTGCAGACCAGAGACCAAGTCGCTCCACACCACCCGCTAGCTCTACCCTGAGTCCGTCCTAATCCTCCCAGCAGCCTCTCTAGGCTGCCCCCCTCTCCTTCCCCAGATTGCCTCCTGACCTAGGCTGGCTCTGCCTACTGCTCTGCAGCTGCAGCCTGGGGCCTGCTTAGGATTCTCGTCTGCTCACATCATCCCAATCCTCTCCCGGCTTCAAAGACCGGATCCTGCCCCAGACCCAGGGGCCTGCCCAGTCTCGCCCATCCACCTGGCCCACATCCCCACTTCATCTGCCTTCAAACTTGGAGTCCCTGTCCAGGTGAAAAGGGTGCGGGGAGGAAGAAGGCAATCTAGAGGACTGTGGTTCACATTTTTTTTAAAGAATAGAAATGACTGATTGCCCTACACTCTTTTTTTTTTTAAACTATTTCAGAGGGGAAGATAGATCCATGCGCTGCTGTCTGTGCCTGGCAGGTCTTCCTCGGCAAGTCCATGTGTGTGTTTCCACAGTTACACATAGCATGTGCATGTGTGTCAGATGACATGCATTCGTGCACACATACATGTTGGAGCATGTCCTGGATCTCAGTAATCCTGTCTCTCTTTGTATTCACGTCTGTCTACCTGGAAGCCATGCCCAGGTGGGAAGTCTGAGGCATACGCAGGGGGAGGGGAAGGAGGGGGCTCTTGTTTCTTCTGCCTGCCTTCCAGGGTCTACTCCCACCTCAGCAGGCCTAATTCTTCAATCTTCAATTAGCCGATAGGAGCTCAACTAAGTGTCCAAAAATGCAGGCCTCCGCAGGTGGCAGGATGTAGCCCCCAGGGCTGTCTGTAGTTCCTGGGAGGAATTCTGAAACAGGGGGAGGGGGAGACCTTCAGAGTCTACGGCCTGCCTTCTTCCTGTTTGATACCTCAGGCAGAGAGGAGTCCATTTTGGAAGAATTTGGTGATGCTGAATAGGAAGCAGCAGGAGACAACCAAGCCTCCTAGTCTTTCCTGACACAGGGAAGACTATTCAAAGGGCCCTAGTGACAACAAAGCTACTGACAATGGGAATCACCCACAGGCGCTCTCTGCTGTGAATGTAGTACCTGGATACAACCAATCATGGCTATTAAAAAAAAAAAAAAAAAAAAAAAAAACAGGCACGCACATTCTACACGTCTTTCCCTTAGTGTCTGTCCTACCCTTGGGCCTTAACAGCAGCTCCATTCGTCCCATAATATTCACAGCTTTTTCCTAGAAGGGTTTTGTTCCCTTCATATATACAATTAAGACACGATCACTATAGAATCGGGGAAAGCCCTGAAGATACAGATGTGCACTTAGGAAAATCTCATTTAACGCTATTCTCTATGCCCTTGCTCTTCTTCACAGAAATATGGGACATACTTGGAAGAGCAGGGCTCAGCTCCAGCCCTAGTTAATTCTATGCTGAGAAATATCTCTGTCTCTCTCTCTCTCTCTGTGTATTTCTCCTTTGTACCCCTCAGTTGCACAGAATTATAAGGAAGAACAACTCCTTTAGTATCATCCTTTTTAGGGCTCAGACTACAGTTGACCCAGTCACACTGGTACCTTAAGCCAACAGAACATCATGACAGGAAGTCTGTTACAGAGGAGACTGTCCACTGATGGAGACTGAGAGAGGGTAGGGTCCCAACAGCCCCTCCAAGGACATGCTCCATGACTTTATTTTCCACTAGGAGACCTTCAGTTTTCCTTCATCTCCCAGTGACACCAAAGACAGGGGACCAAACCTTTAACAGGTGGAGATCCAAATTACAATGGCTGCCAAGTAACTTTTCATCAGAAAGGAGTGAACTACAGAATGGGCCAGGTAGCTAATGAAAAGCACAATGTCTATCAGAAGTCTAGTCTCAGCCAGGCCCCACCCTGGAGTCCCCGAACCTGAGCTCACAGTGCAGACAATTCAACCGTTTACTTTCAGGCTGTGGGCTCCCTTCTGAGACCTGCAGAATATTTTCCGTGTGTGGCGGGGGTGAGGGTGGGAGGGGGGGTAGAGTGGGCCTCTGTTGGACTCTGTCACTTGGCTCTGTCACAATCCATCTCTGCCTAGATCTGGTGACCTTGTGAGCTGTCCTTTGACTGTGTTCCTTACTTCACTGCCTAGCGACACCTCCACCCTTCTTGATGCTCCACATCATACCATAGGGTCATCCTGACACTTTGTATCTATACCCAATCTCTGCCCCAGGCTTGGTCCTAGTAGATATTTCATAGAACTGCAATCCTGACACTTTGTATCTATATCCAATCTCTGCCTCAGGCTTGGTCCTAGTAGATACTTCTAGATACTTCCATAGAACCGGGTTATGCCCATTGGGTAAAAACCTCATACAGCTACACTGTGGGTGATAGTTTTCCAGCTTGCCTCATCTGTAACCGGGGCTCAGCACTGTGGCTGGTCTTTGACAAGCATCCCTGTGCTGAACAGCTAAGCCTTGAAGGCAGACTCTGTGAGGAAGGACGTATCGTGTCAGAATTTTGTAACTGTGAGTTGCAAGGCAGTGGGACACTCACAAAGCAAAGCATTATGCCCCTGTGACAGGAACCTTAATTAAAGATGCCACCATGGAAAAAGCCCTGTCCAATAGCACGCATATAGTGTGGGGCTGGGACAATCACAGCAGGAGAGGCTGACCCGCTGTTGAGAAGTGGTTGACTTGGAGCAGCAGGGTAGTTGCTTAGCTTTTATATAGTCCACAGTTTCTGAGGTTTGAAGCAGCCACCCTCTACTTGATTTGCTGGGCCCCTTGTTTGTCTACCTTCCAGAAGTGAGGAGGAACCAAACCCCAGGCAAAGGGCATCACACAAAGACCTAAAGCCTCTGTTTGCACAGGACTGAGGCTCCAAGAAGGACCCAATAGTCACACTGTTACTGATGCTCCAGGGACAAAGAGCTCCAAGTGGCTTCTCACTCCCTGCCCTACAGACAGTCGCCATGCACCACACAGTTAGCAGTGAAGCCTGCACCCGACTTTCTCCTTCCGGTACTCACCTCAGGGCTCCAACTCAGCTAACGGGGGCAGTTCCCAACCTGTGGATCAAGACCCCCTGGTGGGTAGCATATCAGCTATCCTGTCTGTCAGATATTTACATCACAATTCATAAAAGAAGCAAAATTGCAATTATGATGTAGCAACTAAAATAATTGTATGGTTGGGGGGGTGGTCAGCACAGCATGAAGAATTGTATTAAAGGGTCGCAGCATTAGGAAGGCATGGGGGGATCTTACCCCAGTGTACATAGTGTCTCCCTAGAGCTGAGAGGACCACTCAGCTCAAACCTATCCCAAGCAGGGGCTGGGGAAAGGGCTCAGCGGTTAAGAGCATTTGTTGCTCTTCCAGAGGATCTGAGCTGGGTGCTCAGCACCCATGTTGGGCAGCTCATAACTGCCTGTAACTCTGACTGGCCTCTGGGAGCGCACACCCACATGACATATGCTTACACAGATATACATGTATATGTACATATATATGCATGTACATGTGTATGTGTTTATATATATATATATATATATATATATATATATATATATATTAAAACTATCTCAATTATTCATACCACAATATTGCAGGTACACACAGAGCCAGAACAAATACATACAACCAGGTGCAACATAACATGTGTAAGCATGTGCATGCACACACACACATACACACAAACTCCAACACAAAATCTGTGTTGTTGACTCTCAAAGCAATATTAAAACTTTCCCAGCCACATGCACTTTTCCATGGATTTCACGGGACCTTCATCCTCCCACAATGCCTCTGCTGTACCTCTCTTTCCGGCTCCCAGCACCATCCTGGGTAAACCTAGAACCTACCAAGCAGCCCGTTAGAACCTGAGACCTATGCCTCTCTCACTTCTTCTGCCCCATGCTTTCTCTCCCTCCTCCCTGGGTCCTGCTGACTCAGTGCCCACCTCCATGGTTGGTGTGAGGCACGCAGAAGCTGGGCCTTCAGGAAGGACAGGAAGTCTGAGTCCCAACTGAGGCAGGAGTCCCAGTGTACTCTCCCACTGTAGCTATTTGTAGAATCGAAAAGGCAGGGCTAGCCTGTGCCTCCGCCTCCCTGGTTTTCTCCCTTCCTGGCAACCTCGCATCTTGGCCATGTGTGTACCTGCCTCATACCACACCTCCATCCCAGTACAGCCTAGGACCATAGTTACAGTCTCTCCGTTTAAAGTACAAAGCTTGCTGATGGAGTTAATGACCCCTCGGCCCAACCCTCCTCTCTGTCCTCCTTCTCCTATCCAGTATGGTCCTTATTATCTTCTTGTATTTTTCCTTCAGATACATGTTATTCTAGAATAACATATAATAATGGGAAGTCTCAGAAAGAGAAAACATCCATGGTCCAAAAACTATGTTTTTTAAAAATTCACAATGTTTCAAAACACAGCTCTTTCCCAGGTCTTTATTTTCTTTTTATTTATTTTATTATTTATTTTTTGCATTTTGATGCATACACATACATTGATAGGATTGGTATGAAACCAGCGTGCCTGCCTTACAGTCCCATCCCTAATGAGTCAGAAGATGTTCCCAAACTCTTGCTTAAAACTAATATACTTCCTTGAAGGGATAGAAAGACAGCACCCAGAACGGAAGCCAGCATGCAAGGATTGAGGTGTGGCTCTATCAAGCTGAGTGGCAAACTCTTCCTGTGAACAGAAGAGACAGTGAATATAAAGCCAGCTCGGCGGGAGCCGTCCACCTTCACAAGCATAGGTGCACTCAAGCAAGCACGGCGGGAGCCATCAACCTTCACGCTCATACACACACGCACTGCATGCAGACATCAGAAACCATGGCGTTCTCTCCCACGATAGAAGATTGTTTCCAACAAGCCCACATGAAGGGGGAGGGGAGGAGATATTTGAAGAAATAGTGCTTGAGAAATTTTTAAATTAATGACAGACACCATAAACTGAAGAAGCTCAGGAAACATGGACCAATGCCAAAATATTAAAAACAAAGTAAAAGAGAAAAAGACACTCGCGTGTATTCAAACTACAGAAAAGAAAAAAGAACAGAGAAAGTCCGTCTGATTTCTGTAGAGAAAGCAAACTAGGGGTGGGGTGAGAGAAAGAAAACATTCACATCTATAAAATTTTCATCAGGAATCATTAGGTTGGCTTACACAGTTGGAGAGCCAGAGACCCCAGTTGCTTCTCAGTGTGAGAATCTGGGATCAATCATACAGTCTCACTCAAGGATGAGAGCCTAGAACTATCTCTGGACTCCCCCGGCATGAGTGCACATCTGGCTCTTGCAGAAGACCCAGGTTCAATTCCCAACACCCATATTGCAGCTTACAACCATCTATAACTCCAGTTCCTGGGGATTTTGACCTCCTAGGGCACTAGGTATGTGCATGGTACACATAACATACATAAATGTAGACAAAACATCCTAATAATATTAAATTAGATAAATCTAAATTTAAAAATATTTCTTTGTTATGCATCTTAAGGCAGCCCCTGAGGTTTTAAAAGAAGTAACAAGGGCTGGAAATGTGTCTCACTTGATAGAGTTGCTTGCCTCAAACACACAAAAACTTGGGTTCAGTCCCAACCCCATTCCTGTAATCCCAGCATTCAGGAAGTTGATGCAGAAAGAGCAGAAATTCAAAGTCATCCTTGGCTATATAAGGAGCTCAAGGTTAGCTTGGGATGTGTGAAACCCTGTCTCAAAAATAAAATAAAGACTATAAAGCAAGAACAAGAGGATCTAGGGAGAAGCTCAGTTGGTAACATGAGAACCTGAGTCCATTCCCAGAACCCATATGAAGAAAAAACAAGACCAAAATCTGGGCCTGGTAGCAGACATTTGTAATCCCAGAGAGGGAGACAGAGGCAGGTCTGCTCACTAGTCAGCTAGCTTAGTCTAATCTGAAAGTTTCAGGTCAGTGAGAGATCCTAAGAAAAAAGAGGACAGCACCTGGGGACAGCACTATGGAGGTCCTATAGCCTCCACATGCCTGCATGCACTTCTGAGAGTTTGTCCTGTCAGCAGAAGTCTCAACAGAAAAAGATACAGGGTCACCCTTCTAGACTCCCCAAGACACTCTCTTAGAAACAGGAGATGAGCAGGTTGGTGGTAGAGTCCGCATTTAGTCCTAGGACTGAGGAGGCAGAGACAGGCAGATCCCTTAGTTCAAGGCCAGCCTGATGCCAAGTTCCAGGATAGCCAGAGATATACAAGAGAAACTCAGTCTCAAAAAAAGAAAAAAGAAAAGAAAAAGCTAGGCAATGATGGTGCGAGCCTTAACCCAGTACTCAGCACTCAGGAAGCAGAAGCCTGCAGATCTCTGTGAGTTCGAGGCCAGCCTGGTCAACAGAGTAAGTTCCAGGAAGTCAGGTCTACAAAGAGAAATGTTGTCTCAAAAAACAGAAGGAAAGAAAGAAAGAAAGAAAGAAGGAAGGAAGACAGGAAGGAAGGAAGAAAGGAAGGAAGGAAAGAAGGAAGAAAGACAGGAAGGAAGGAAGGAAGGAAGGAAGGAAGGAAGGAGGAGGAGGAGGGAGGGAGGGAGGGAGGGAAGAGGGAGGGAGGGACAGACAGAGGGAAAGAAGGAAATGAAGGAGGAGGAGGAGGAGGAAGAGAAAATGAAGGAGAAGAAGAAGAGGAGGAAGAGGAAGAAGACTACAAAGCAGAGTCGTGAGCTCAGAAATAAATACACACATTCATAGTCACTTAGGGTTTTTTTTTGTTTTTTAATTTATTTTATTTATTTATTTATTTAACTGTTGTTTTGGTGTTTCAAGATAGGGTTTCTCTGTGTAACTAGCCTTGACTGTCCTGGAACTCACTCTGTAGCCCAGGCTGGCCTCAAACTCACAGATATCCATCTGCTTCTGTCTCCTGAGTGCTTGGATTAAAGCCGTGTGCTACCACCTCCTGGCACTTTTTTTTTTTTTTTTTTAAAGAAAGATACTAAGACCACTTAGTAGGAAAAGAATGGTTTCTTCGATAAATGGTACAGGAAAATCTGCATGTCTACATGCAGAAGAATGAAGCCAGTTAGACCTTAGAGGCACCATCTGTAAAAATCTGCTCAGGATAGACTAGAGATTAAATTTAAGTCCTTAAAATATTAAACTGCCAGAAGAACAGGCAAAGACAAGGCTCTACCTACCAGTCTGAATACTTGGGTTCAGTCACTGATTTTTCTGGACAAGTGTAAAAATGCACAAGTGAATTCTATCAAGTTAAAGGGCTTCTGCTGAACCAAGGAACCAATCAGCAGAGAGAAGGGATAGATATGGAGGTGGAGAAAATGCCTGTAAAACAGACAGCTGATAAGGGGTAACAATCCAAGGTAGAGAAAAAAAATCCAACGACTCAGGAGCAATGAAATAAATAACCCACCCTCCAGAAACAGGCAGCAGACCTGGAGGCCATTTCTCAACAGAAGACGTACAAGTGACCAACAAGCCCAAGAGGACATGTCCAGCAACACTTAAATGCTAGGGACATGTAATCAGATGTCACCTCATGCCTGCACCTCATGACAGCCACTTTCAGAAGCAGGACAGTACAGAGATGTTGGAGGAAGAGAGTAGAATTAAATATTTAATAAATAAATCCCAGTGGCCGATTTGCTACCACCCCAATAGTCTAGGTTCCCGAATGAAAGACACACACACACAGCCTTTAGATTTTAATATGTCTTACTCAGCACAATAGCTGGGCCACTGCCTAACCTCCACCTGGTTAATCCCGGTTGTGGATTGGTTCTAAGGCTATTTTTGTTAATTTGGCTCCCAAAATTACACTGGGAACCTGCACATCTGCCTGTAAGACACCAAAGGTGTCTGCCCCTAGTTGGCTTTGATTGGTGAATAAAAGTGACTGGGAGACAATGGCTGGGCAGAGAGACAGAGGTGGGACTTTAGATTTCTCCAGCAAGGGACCATGAGAAGTTGTTTTCAGAATCGCTATGCCTGGGCTTCCGGGGCCACTCCCCCATTTGGTCTGGGATAGCTGAGATGAAATATAGATTTAAGTAATAATTCAGAAGTATCAGAGGGGAAGTGTTATCAAGGTGAAAGTTTCGGAGTGGCCCAGTCATTGAGCTGCTTAGGGCATATTAAAAAATAAGACAGCGTGTATGTGTCTTTTATTCTTGAATCCAAAACATCTGGACGGGTAGCCGAGGAGCACCTGCGCACCTGCTGGGGCGTTTAGAGTAGATTAACATGTTATCACTTCAAATCCCGAGTTATTATTTATTAATTCTATGTTCTATCTTGGATGCTCTGGACCCAGAGGGCTACCCAACAGGGTCTCGCCTTCCTGGCTCCTTCACATGGCGGCCATGCCTCTCTGTCCTGCACTCTTCTCAGACATGGTGTCTCTCCTCTCTTCCACATTCTCCAAGCATCATGGCTCTCCTCCTTCCTCTTCTCCTCCATCCTGGTCCCAAGCCCAGGAATCCTAAAGTCCCACCTCTGTTTGTCCTGCCCATCCATTGGCTGCTGGGATCTTTATTAACCAATCAGAACTAACTCAGGGCAGGTTCCCAGAAGCTACGTGCAGACATCCCAGTCCCAGGCAAACAGTATTAGGGATCCAAATTAAATTAGAATACAAGCAGCATTAGGCCAAACCCACTACAGTAGAGAGGAGACATTGGTTGTTAAGAGATTAAAGAAGGCAAAAAGAGGAAGTGTTTTGATTTGTTTTTAAAGCTATACATACACAAAAGCACAAAAACACTGACCTAGTTTGTTCCTCTGAACGCCATAACAGAGACCATGGAGAAACACCACTTATTGGCTTGCTCTCAGGCTAATGCATAGTTAACTTTTTGATACAGGCCAGGACCACCTACCTAGTACGGATGGCACTACCCACAGTGGGCGTGGCCCTCTTTCATCAATGGGCATTAAAACGCTTCCCACACATGGCCATGGGTCCCTCTGATTGAGTCAATCCTTCAGTTAAGGTTCCCTTCTCCCAGATGACTCTAGATCTGCTGACAGTTGAAGCTAACAGTAACACGAGTTTCATGTGTCTACAATCTGCATGCCAAAAAAAAAAAAAAAAATCTATAAAACTTTACTGAACTTGGAAATAAAAAGGTGGTCGCAGCACGTGTTTAAGTCGAAAGACTGACATTTGGTTTCAACTTTTGAATTTGTTTCCATCTATTGAAAATTTGTTCTCTAGCCTGGCAGTGGTGGTGCACTTGGGAGGCAGAGGCAGAGGCAGGCGGATTTCTGAGTTCGAGGCCAACCTGGTCTACAGAGTGAGTTCCAGGACAGCCAGAGCTATACAGAGAAACCCTGTCTCAAAAAAAAAAAAGAAAGAAAGAAAGAAAAGAAAGAAAGAAGAAGAAAGAAAGAAAGAAAGAAAGAAAAGAAAAACAAACAAAACAAACAAACAAAAAAGAAACACCAGAGAGCAAAATAGAATAGACTAGAAACCTAGAAATGGATCCCCAGGTGCATAACCAACTTAGCTTAACAAAGATGCCCCAGGTTTTCCTGTTCTATCAGTATCTGCTCAGATGTGAGGGGCAAGCCCTGCGTGGATGCGTGACATCACCCACCTAGAACCCTACAATCTGCAGCAAAGCACCAGTATGGGTGTGGACCATACATGTGGGACCCATACACATCACCTCAGCTCCACGTGTTTCCAGAGTATGCTGAGACCTGTGATTTCAGGAGCAGTGAGCCACACAGGAATCATTTTTGGCCATGAGCACCAGCCCAGTCCTGTTCTCATCAGATTTCCATGACAACAGAATGAGAAAGCTACTCCCAAACCGAAACTCCCCACACCGATGAGAAATGGATCTGTCTCTTTCTGACTCATCAGGAGGACTGTCAGAAAGAAAAGCGAAGATGATGCCAAGTCTCAGAAAGGACATGAGCATCTGGGATGCTCACTTCCTGCTGCTCGGAGCAGAGATTAGCAGAACTTTGGAAAACTGGCCATATCGAGCAAAATGAAGCACGCATTCCAATCCCCAAATCCTTCTCTTGGGAATGCATCCAACAGCTACAACTATGCGTATCCCCTAAAGACACAGACAGGAATATTCCCAGCAGAATGCAAAAGCTGTGTTAAATTCACACTCAAAAAAGGGATTCAACATGAGAACTAGAACACACAGCTGAGCGGGTGAAGTTCACAATTACCACTGTAGGACAGACACTGTACACAAGAGAATTCGTATTTAATGATTTCATGGATATAATTTTCACTATGTACCAGTTGAAAGTATTCAAAGGCATCATTGTGGATCACAGCAAACTGGGAAATTCTCCCAATTAAGTATACAAAAGAGTTATGTCCTCCAGAACTACACCAAGTATGCATATCATTTGTATGTGTGAGCACATGCATGTGTATACACACATACACAAGCTAAAGATATCTAACATACACGGAGGCATAGGGTCCTATCCAGTGGACATCATCTATACATTTACTAAACATCAATAAAGAGGACGGGGAGAAGGAAGGGAAGGGTGAAGAAATCAAATTCAACTCAAAACAAAATTTCCAACAGCTTCTGAAATGACCCTAAAAATACTTCTGCCATTTTGTTCTACATATGTATATAAAGTGGCCTCAGCATTGACAATTATAAAATCAAAATATCAATCAACTCTGAAAAATGGTAAAGATGCTATGTACCAGAGTATTAAATATTTAGTCAAAACGTAATTCTTAATATAAAAATAAGCAAGCACATCTATCTCATTGATATACAAATTTGATTTTGTGTTAATACATTTCGAAAGTATATGTATAGCAAATAATTGTTGTAAATATTCTTATGATTTATATCAATATGTGTTTGACTTATATAACTGATATATATATGTGTGTATACACCACACACACACACACACATATATATACATACATACATACATGTTTGCATAAAAATATATCAGATGAATAGAGTTTGCTAGTGGAAAAAAAGGTTTACCAGGTGGCTCTAGTGAGGTCTACCAGATATCTCTAGCTTTGGTATACTTAGATGGTACCAATGAGGTCTACCAGATGTCTCCAGAGTGGTTTGCTATAGCTCTCCAGAATGATTTACCAGATGGCTCCAGAGGTGTCTACCAGATGTGTCTACAAGAGTCTCTCAGATGTTTCCAGAATGGTCTACCAGATGGCTCCAGCCTTGGTGTACTTAGATGGCACCAATGAGGTCTACCAGATGTCTCCAGAGCAGTTCACTACAGCTTTCTAGCATGATCTACCAGATGTTTCCAGAGCAGTTTACTATAGCTCTTCAACATGATCTCTCAGATGACTCCAGAGTTGTCTACCAGATGTGTCTACAAGAGTCTCTCAGATGTTTCCAGAATGGTCTACCAGATGGCTCCAGCCTGGTCTACCAGATGTCCTCAGCCTGGTCTACTTGATGTTTCCAGAATGGTATTAAATGTTTTCAGTCTAGTCTGCAGATGTTCTTAGAATGGTCTACCAGGTCGACAGATGCTCCCATCTTTTCTCTCCAGCATGGTCTATGAGATATCTGAATCTATGTCTAGGTTAAGTTGTAGAGACCAGGTGGGAGCAGGATATACAGCATGTCCCTTGGTGTCTCCTCTCTGCCTCACCTCACCACTCTGCCTGGGTCTTCAAGGAAGACCAGGAAGGAAGCCAGGAAGCCTCACCACAGTGAACATCTGGTACAGCTTATATTGAGCCTGCAGTGTTTGAGGGCAATTTTTATGTTGCTATTCTTTACATTATACATGTGCACAGTAACAACACTTCCAGATACATGAAGTACATTACAATAAACAAAGGAGAAAAAAATGCTTAGCAAATGTAAATTAATTTTCCCATAAAGTGTGAATACTTGGAGCTAGAGAGATGACTCAGTGGTTAAGAGCACTACCTCCTTTTCCAGAGGAACTGGGTTCAATTCCCAGCACCCACATGGCAGCTCACAACTGTCTGTAACCCCAGTCCCAGGGACTTAACACCCTCACACCAGTGCATATAAAATAAAGTTGATTCCGGCTCCAAGGAAGGAGCTTATATTTGCCGGGCTGTGGTGGCGCACGCCTTTAATCCCAGCACTTGGGAGGCAGAGGCAGGTGGATTTCTGAGTTCGAGGCCAGCCTGGTCTACAGAGTGAGTTCCAGGACAGCCCAGGCTACACAGAGAAACCCTGTCTCGAAAAACAAAAACAAACAAACAAACAAACAAAAAAGCCAGGCGTTGGTGGCGCATGCCTTTAATCCCAGCACTTGGGAGGCAGAGGCAGGCGGATTTCTG
This sequence comes from Mastomys natalensis, assembly GCA_021653895.1. Lineage (NCBI taxonomy): Eukaryota > Metazoa > Chordata > Mammalia > Rodentia > Muridae > Mastomys > Mastomys natalensis. Next base: position 43,481 of record JAJTUV010002719.1, read on the forward strand.
AGTTCGAGGCCAGCCTGGTCTACAGAGTGAGTTCCAGGACAGCCAGGACTACACAGAGAAACCCTGTCTCGAAAAACCAAAAAAACAAAACAAAACAAACAAACAAAAAAAAACAAAACTGAACTCTCTTGCACAAAGTTCTGAGTGGAAGACAGGCCATGAAGAAAAAAGGTCCCTCTGTCACCAGGGTGCCCTGGGGACACTAGAATGCTCTGTTTGTACCCCCAACTTAAGAGGAAACCTGATGTTACTGGAAGGAGCTATAGGGTGAGAAAAACAAGGAACTGTGAAGTCCAGGCCCAGTGAGCCCAGGTGCCCTGCCCTGCCCAGCCCAGCCCAGGGGCAGCATTGTTATCCAGTTCATTGTGCTCTGAAGCTGTTCTCAGCCCTGTCTGCATCTCATCCTCCCCTTCCTCCCCCTCATCCCCTTCCTCCCCTCTCCTCTGACATTGTTTCCTCTTTCCTCCAGCTCAGTCCTGGCCTCCCCATCTGCTTCCCCTTTCCTGTTTTCTGTCCAGCCCTCACCCCTGCCATCCTCTAGGGGTTTCTATGAATGGAAGAAGAGGAAAACACCAACTCAGGACCTAGCCCAAGGAGAGCGCAGGTCCGGTCATATGACCTTGGCCAAGCCTGACCTGGCTGGGTATGCCCTTTCAGTGGATGTGACCTGGTTAGTCACTCGGGTCTTGGATTTTTGTTTTTGTTTTTCGAGACAGGGTTTGGGTCTTGGATATTTCATGACATGACTAGAGAAGAGCCCTCGCAGAGTCTGAAGCAGATGCTTCCTAGTCTCTGAGCACCAGCCATTGTGTCTACCGTCCTTAAAGCACAACAGAACATCCCCCGAAGCTGGCCAGCTCGGCCATATGTGGTGGACCACAGAACTTGTATTGTGGTACATATTACTTGAGGGCTTCTACCCTGTCTTAGATGATTTAGTTCTCAAATAAAAGACACGAAATCTCTATATTTATAATAAGCTTTAAAGCATTTGAGCTGGGCAGGTATCAGTCCTCTATGCTATTTTGTCTACTTCCCTGCCAATAACCCTGAGATATCTCTTGCCATGTTCCACCTACCTGGGCTGCTCCTACTCCCAGGCCAACCCTCATGGCCAGGGTTCACAAGTCACCTACCCCATGGAGCCTTCTTCCTTCCTCCTCCTCTCTCTCCCATGGTCTCTGCCTCAGACCCCAAGTCTCGGCACTGAAACCCCACCTACCTCTCCTCTGCCCAGCTCCAGGCTGTAGGCATCTTTATTCAACCAATAGTTTGAAATTAAGGAGCAAGGTTTGCACAACAAGAGCTAGTATGTGGGAAAATTCACTTGTCTTGAGACAACTAGACCTTGGGAGACAGAATTGAGCATTACAATACATAGCAACAGAGCAAACCTTAAGAAGCATATGATAGCCCAGAGCTGTATGGCACTGGACAGACAGTGTTTGGAAGGCCTGTCCACCCTCCTTGCTGTGTAGTCTAGGCATGGTCCCCAGTTCTGATAGAAGAGGGCTATAAGCCCCTGAACCAGAGCTGGAGTATCAATGTGGCTTAGTTCCCTGCTGTGGGTCTCATGAGGTAGCTCCTAGAATCCTCTGTTAGGCTTAGTGTCCCTTAGAGAAGTCACTGGTGATGGTGGCTGTCTACCCAACATGGCAATTAAAGTCTGACCAAAGGATCTACAACCAGTGAATTCCCAACGGAAGGGTAAGGGATAATATGGTTACAGTGAGATGCAATTTACCATCTAACCTGAGCTAAACTTGAGAGTAAAGAAACATTTTGAAAAGTTACACTAGGGCAGCTGGGTATGGTGATACATGCCTTTAATCCCAGTACTCAGAGGCAGAAGCAGGCTGCGGATCTCTGTAATTTTGAGACAGGCTTGGTCTACAGAGTTCCAGGACAGCCAGGGCTACACAGAGAAACCCTGTCTCTGAAGGGAAAGAAAAAGTTACACTAGGGAGGCTGAGGATATAGCACAGACAGTTCGTGAAGTGCTACTTAGCAAGCACAAAGACCAAAGTTCAATACTGAGAACCCATGTAAAATAAAAAATAAAAATAAAATACCAGGCACTGGGGTAGTGTATGCTTGTAATCCTGGGGCTATGGAAGTAAAACCAAGCAGATCTCTGGAGCTTGCTGGCCAGCCAGCCTAGTGTATGTGGCAAGTTTCAAGCCAGTGAAAGCCTTTGTCTCAAAAAATGGTATGACTGGTGACTGAGAAATGACAACTGATATTGTCTTCTAATGTCTACATGTATGCATATGTACATATATATGAACACACACAGGAACACAAGCATGCACACATGTACCCTGAGCCAACTAGTACTGGGGTTGATCGTGTCTAGCAATTGTTTCAAATAGGACAGGCGCTAACCTATCCAAGCACAGTCCCTATTGATTGTCACTGAGTCCCATGTACCCGAGTGTGTATGACTGGAGACTGTCAGGGAGCAAGTGGAGTTCACACAGATTGCACGCAGAGGCAGAGTCTGGGTCTACAGTCCATCAAGAAATCCGAGTTTAATCCTGGTAGGATTACTGAGGGCTCTAAATACAGTAAGACCCGATGGCTCACAAGCAGGGAAAGTGTTCTCTGTGTCAGTCAGGTCAGCTGAAGATGCATGGGGGAGACAGCAGGACAGATAAGCGGTATGTGACCTGCCCCTGGGACGACAGTCAGGCCAGACTCATAGCATTTTCTTGCTCATTCCTTGGGTTTAGTTGTTTACTTGTTTGTATATTTTGCTGTGCTGGGGATGGAACCTAGGGTCTTACATATGTTAAATAAGTGCTCCACCACTGAGCTGCAAGATTGCTTCTCTTGTTCTATTCACAACAACCAGCAGAATTGACGTTTTTACAGGAGCTGTCTCCTCTGCCCTCCCAGGGCTTAGCCATGGGCCTGCAGACTGGCAGTCTGAAGTGTGCCTAGGGTTTGTGTTCTGTTTGAGTCAAAGGCTGAGTATGGACAGAGACTTCCCCATTCCTGAGATCTCCAAGATTCTAGTTTACTGTGTCCTAAATCAACCTGGCCTCATCCAGGGGTGTCTCCCTACGCTGATGCCCACTATGGTGTTAGCCTATGTCTGAAGTCCAATTGGCAGCCAGGGCTTCTAGACTCACAGACAAGCTAAAGCCACCAGACATGTTTTTCCCTTGCAGAAAGAGCTTGCACAGGGCTATGCAAGTAAGTCAATGTTGTGTAACAAACATTCCGTGGGAGATGAACATACATGTCTACTCACCCCAGATAGGGAACCTATAACAGATCAAAATATAGATGTAACCAAAGTCTAATTTGGTGAACCACATGGATTACTTACAGGTATATGAGTGAGGGGTTACTCACAGAAGCAGAAATGACACAAAGCCAGCTGCATCACCAAAGTCCACCCCAGCATGGGTAATAGCTAACAAAGCAGGGAAACCTGGAGCATACTGCACAGCCAACAGGCAGCTCACCAGGAAAAAAGAGCCTCCTTTCCAGGTATCTCAGTTGGTCTAAACCTCTTCTGGGGAACTCAACTGGTCTGGTCTCAGAGTCTTCTTTGTAGCTCAGCTTCCCTTTGTTTGAGAGGGACTTTTAGCTCTTATTACTTGGCTGGGAGGAGCCTAGTGAGCCTGGTCAGCTTCAGGGACTTCCTGAAGCTAATTTGAGTTGTTTACCTTCCTGTATAGGGAACTTTCTTGCAGGACAGAATGTTTCAATCTTGAAGGAAACTGTTACACAACAGTCAGCTGGGCTTCTCAGAAACTGATTTCTATCCCTCCTCAAGCCTGCCAGGACCCTCAGCCTCACACTGAAGCATAGGAGGCATGCCCGACAGCCCACCAGCACCATCAAGGTGGCCTGTGATTGATGGAATCTGGTGAGGGGTGAGTATTCATTTTGAAGGTCAGTGTCCCCCATTGGTGCTGCTTTCAGACACACATGTCCCAGGGGCTGTCTGCAATAGGACCCAATTGTGTATGGTTCCAATGGTGGATCAGCTTAGTGAGCTAGCATTGAAGCCTGCGGGGGTGGGGATGGGGGAGAAGGCAAGAACAATGCACACCTTTGGGTGAGGATGCTGTGAGCTAGTTTCAAAGCAACTTCTGAGCCTTCCACCCCACTTTGAGCAGACAAGGAACCTACAGAAATCTGACAGTAAGTAAGGCAGTTTGCCAGACCCCTAGACACTGGACTTCTAGAAGCACTCCTGAGACTTTCAAGAGTAGAAAATAAACCAGAATCTTAAAACATCATGCGTGGGTGGAAGGCATTTTAACACCACCTAGACCTCCTCATGTGCACCCGGCTCCTTCCTGCTGCCAGCTCCTATGCACTCTTAACCTTTCCATAAAGACCATTGGTGGCGGCACTCCCTCTGCTTTGTGCTTGCCAGAAAGATCTTTCTTGACTGAACTTGAACCCATTACCACGTGGGTGATAGCCTAGAACCTAAATCTGGCAAATAATCCATTTATTGAACTGAAGAAGAGAAGATAGAGCTGTCATTATTTTTAGGCACGATGATTGTTACAGGCACGTTATTATAAATCATAGAACTTAATGAAATCATCAGAGAAACTACTTATGTACGAATCCAAGCCGTATGCTAGTGGCAGTCATTCTCCCAAAAACAACAAATAGACACAGTAATATATCATAATATCAAATATTAAATAAATCTTTTAAAATATATATATATATATATATATATATAGTCTCTGTGGTGAGAATTACAAACTTCACTAACATGCACTTTGAGACATTCCTTCATGATAAAAGTCTTAGACAATCTAAGATATTAATATTAATACTAAATATTAATACTAAATATTAATATTAAAAGATAATAATATTAAAGCAAGCCTTAATATAATAAAGCAATGAATAAATAAATAAAGCCCACAGCCGCCATTACGCTAAATGGAGACAAAAAGCAAAGTATTTCCAAAAACATCAGGAACAAGATGAGAATACACAATCTCTACTTCTCTGTGCAATACAGTTCATGAAGTCTTAGATCAGTAAGACAAGAGAAGAAGGAGAAGGTACAAATAAGAAAGGAAGAAGTCAAGATGCCCTTAGTTTCAGATGACATAATTCCATCCATAAAAGGTCCTAAAGACCCTATTAGAAAAGTCCTGCCGGGCTGTGGTGGCGCACACCTTTAATCCCAGCACTTGAGAGGCAGAGGCAGGTGGATTTCTGAGTTCGAAGCCAGCCTGGTCTACAGAGTGAGTTCCAGGACAGCCAGGGCTACACAGAGAAATCCTGTCTCAAAAAACCAAAAAAAAAAAAAAAAAATCAGTAGCCTTCCTGTACACCAGCGGTTCTCAACCTTCCTAATGCTGTGACCCTTTAATACAGTTGTGGTAATCCCCAACCATAAAATTATTTCTTTTTTTTATTTTATTTTTTTTTTATTTTTATTTTCAGCAAATCAAAAAAATTTAAAAAGCATTCAAACAGAATAAAATGAAAAGAAACAAACAAGCAAAATACCAAGTGTCAGATTTACTTATACAAGAATTCTATAGAGCCTTCAAACAAGCAATATTTTTTGAGTTATGTTTAAAAAAATTCAGAACCACAATAAGCTCCTTCACAAAGCAAATAATATTGAAATAGTGAAATCAAGTATAAACCCAACAAAACATAAAATTATTTTCATTGCTACTTCATAATGAATTTTTCATAATATTTTTGCTACTGTTATGAATTGTAATGTAAATATATGATATGGAGGACATCTGATGTGCAACCTCTGTGAAAGAATTGTTCAATATCCTACCACCAATGGAGTCAAGACCCACAGGTTGAGAACCCTTGCTGTATACTAACAATAAACATACCAAAAATAATAATAATAATAATAACATGGGGGGAAAAAATCCCATTTCCCACAACCTCGAGGCTGGAGAGATGGCTCAGCAGTTAAGGGCACTGACTGTTCTTCCAGAGGACCCAGGTTCAAATCCCATCACCCAACAGCAGCTCACCACAGTTCAAACAGCAGCAACAAATCTTAAAATAAATCTATCAAATAGGGGCCTGGAGAGATGGCTCAGCAGTTAAGGGCACTGACTGTTCTTCCAGAGGTCCTGAGTTCAATTCCCAGCACCCACACGGTGGCTCACAGCCATCTTCTGGTTTATCTGAAGACAGCAACAATGTACATGGATAAGGGTAGCTATGATAAATCCAACAATTCTCCCAAAGACTGCATAGATCCCTGTGCATTTCTAGACCAAATTTCCAGAACTTGATGAATTTTCCAAAAAATGTAATACGTGGAAAAAGACCAAGGTAGCGAACGCGTCTGAATAGGAAGGGAAATCCCATTATACTGTGATGGTTGATACTGAGTGTCACCTTTACAAGAAGGTTCTATGACGGAGTTTCTAGATTGGGTTCATTGAGGTGGGAAGACCTACACTATGTGTGGTTGGCACCGTTCCACGGGCGGGGGTCCTTGACTGAATGAAAAGAGAACATAAGCTGAGCGCCAGCCAGCATTTATCTCTTTCTGTTTCCTGACCGTTTTATCTCTTTCTGTTTTCCTATGACTAGCTGCTTCCTGGTCCTGCCTTCTCACCATGGTGGACTATACCCTTAAAGGGACAAATAAACCTTCCCCCTTCTCAAGTTGACTTTGTCATACCAAGGAGAGAAGTGACCAGAACACGTATAATGGGACCATCACAAAACCCCCTGAATTGGGATGATGGAAGATTGACAAGTTAGACAAATGGGTGCCATGAACCGGGAAAGAATGGGAGGGGCTTGTACACGGGTGGGGTGGACGGTATGGGGTCAGTGGGAAAACGGAAGCGGTATGACGGAGCTAGAAAAAGAATGGTAACTATATTAAAAAAGCAAAAGCAACTCCTAAGGGAGTAAGTTCAGTGTCAGAGATGAAAGATACATTCTAAGTGGAAAATACAAGGAAACTCTCCTTTAGCCGTTGGGAGGGGCAAACGGTTTATAAACACAGCACGCGCGCGCTGCGTTTAGATTAGGGGCCCAGCAACGAGCAAAGGACACAGGAGGGATGTTTATGGCGATGTTGAAGGGGCCATTACATTGAAGGCTGGTGTAGGATTTTTAAAGAAACGGACACAGCATGTGCAGGTTCTGGGTGCTCAGACTGCCCAAGAGCCCTTCAAGAATAGCTATCGTCAATGAAGCATAGGACTGCATCCCACCTTGCCCTGCTTCAGGCTCTGCTGTGGTGAACCCTCAAGAGGCAAAAAGCAAGGAGCCCAGTCCAGGCTAGCCTCCCAGCCCTGGGCCTCGCGGGAGGGGAGCAGCGGAGAGGAGAAGGGGCCGCTGGGAAGAGTGGGAAAGAAAGTTACAAGTGGAGTATGTTTGTCCCTCGAGGGCAAACGGTCAACAAGGGAGAAATGTTTAATCTCAAAGGCAGGTCACAAGGTTGTGTAGGGGATATCTACAAATGGCCAGCAAGCTGGCGGGGCGTCTTGGAAAAGGGGGAAAACAGAGCAGGAAAGTCACATGGCTGCAGATGGGGGTGGGGTGGGAGGGATGAGAGGTCAGCCCCAGGAGTGACTGGAGACCACAGAGCAGAAGGGAACAGCACATGGCTTCGGACCCAGTGGAGAAAGGGGAATTGCTACTCTGGGAACACTTTTGAGATTGTCCCATAAATCTGAACCCTAGGAGCTTCAGTTTGGCTCCTTGGTTTATATGCATTTGTTTATAGCATCTGTGTTCACATACACGAGACTCAGAGAAGAAGCCACAGAGATGTTTTGGACCTAGGCACACCATGGGACAGTATATAGCCATCAACACAAAGATGCAAACACGAGGGACGCTTCACAGCTCCACGTGGAGGGGAGAAAAGGGGAGCCGGACAGTCAAAAGCAGCTTGAGTCAATGACCCCTTTCATCCAGCGGAAGGCATCAAAATGGAACCGCACAAAAGCGGTGCAGTATCCTGGAGAGAAGCAAGCTAGTGTGGTGAGAAGAGTCCAGGATATCCTCAGCGGGGAGGCAGCAAACTTGGGTGGACCCAAAGTCAAGTGCAGGCTATTAGATCTCGATTGTGCCTGTCATTTAAGAGAACAGGAAATCAAGTTAAAAAACATACAGTTTCCCTCTGTGGACAGGTAGAGAGAGAAACCCCCTCAGGGCTTGTATCCGGCCAGCCTCATAGGCTGAGTCCTAAGGTTGGGAGGGAGTTTGGTTCTGATGGAATTCTTGAGCTAGATCTGTTCCCTTCACTATAGCATAAATCCAGCCTCTCCCCACCACCCCAGCATTCCCACTGGTTTAGCTGGGCCATCCTGGAAAAGCCAGAGTCCAAAATAGCTTTTAAATTCCTCAGAGCTGGAGAAAGCTGTGACCTCAGGCCACAAGATCTTTGGGGACTGGACAGATGTTCTTGAGCAGGGTCTGCCTCTGATATCTGGCCCGGAAATCCCTAGACAAGGTTTCTGGGGGAACAATCCTTTTAGGGTATCATGCTTGGGACTGGAAGCTGTTCTCAGAACGACGACAAGCTTCTGAGGTTCTGGTGGAAGTGGCCAGCATTCCAAGAGCAGGGTTGCAGATCTGGCCTTCCCTCTTTCTGAGATCTCAGGCCATGTCCAGTACTGGAGTAGGACTGTGGCAATAATGTCCTACCACCCGTCACCCAAAAGATACCATCTTCAAACAGGCAAGGGAAGGAGGCAGGGGCTTGGCCAGGGACCAGCTGGCTTCTCTCTTGTTCAGCGGTTATACATGAGTCAGAGACCCTTAAGAGTTTGTGGTCTCCATTTCCTTTCGTATTCAGTTGGAGTTTAATAAATGAGCAAGATCTTTACTGTGGAAGCTCCTGGTTGGGCAGGAGCCTCAAACTGCTTCCAGCTGCATTTACACACTCCCAGTCACACACATAAACACATACAGGCATAAGAATACATACACTCCACTCCACACCACACACACCACACACACACCCCACACACACCCCACACACACCACACATACCCCCCCACACTCCCCACACCCCCCCCACACACATTTGCATACCATAAACTCTCACACATACACAGGAAGCAGAGAATTGCTGGCAGCCCTCACCAAGAGCATGGGGGTCACATTTTTCATCACTAAGTGACCTTTATCTATGAATAACCATGATCCTGCTACAGGGACCGATTGGAAATTGCCAGTAAATTTTATCCAGAATGTGAATTTGCAAGTATGAGACGGTAATCATTGAGACTCTTCTGTATTTTATTTAAAAGGAACTATAGAGACAACTGCATTGTGGGACAACTACCACAGGGTCCCCAGATGCTATACAGCAGGCCTGTGAAGCCAAGCCAGACCCTTCTGACCATTCCAGGGACACTATTGAGCTGGGCGGTGCGCTAGAAATGAATGCTCGCCTGGAGTCAATTTCCTAGTGTGAGACAGGGAGGGAAGATCCTTCCACCTCTAGGGAGGTCACAGTGTCTCCTAGAAAGCACTTATCTACAAGTAACAGCTAAGCTGTTCCTATCTCATGAGTCCTGAGCCAGGGGGGCTGGTTTCAAGCATACACACACCCCCATTGCCCCATGCTTAAAAAAACAAAAACAAAAAAAGCAAAGATGAGATTTGTTCCCAGATGAATCATCTGCTCTCCCTGGGATAGCTCATTTTTAAGTAGCCAGGATTTCTTTAAGGTCACCTTGACTTTTGTGGACTAAGTTACATGCGTGGGACCTCACAGAACAGAGCCCCCGATAGTCTGACTTTCTTGCAGGTTAAGTTGGTGTGGAGATTACAGTATTCACAATAGGCTTGCTGCTCCAAAATTAAGTTTCCAACGGGGTGGCTAAAGTTCTTTCCTGCAGGCTCTTGCGAGCACTGATCAGGTAAGGGGAGAAAGCCCTGTAGCCAAGGACCACCCACCTTCTTGGACACTTAAGCAGCCCTGTCCAGCCCTGGCTTGCTGGCTGGGGAATTCACAAGGAAGGGATGCGCCTGACCCTGCATGCCCGTTGCCATGGCAGCCACCCCATGCTGGTGGGCTGCACAAGGGCTGGATTCCTTACATAGCTGGGAACCCAGGTGGGGGTGGGGGTTGGGGTGGGGATTGGGGGTGGGGGTGGCTGGAGCCTGGACACTTAGAATCTCGCTTCCCAGAACCCAGAGTGAGCTACACACTTCTATCCCTCGGTCTCCGCCCCTCCCCACCTGAGGCTCAGCTCAGCTCTGGTGGACTCAGCAATGGATCAAATCTGGGGTGCAATGAGGAAATCTCGGGAGGGGGCAATCTGCAGAAAGTGATGTTTCTTTCCGTCTGAGACAGCATGGATGGGCTACAAGGTCCCATAGTCACAGACATTGCTATCCATCAGAGGAGGATCCAGCTGTCCGTGAGGAGGCATACGGCACTCCTGGCTACCGGGAGGAACCTGTTCAAATGTGGGTAGATTCTGATCCTAGGGTTTCCAGGAGCATGGGCCTTAAAGCAGCTCTGGGAGACTGCAGAGCAGCCATGCCTGTTTTCCTCCTTCTGTGAGTTAGTGTCAGGGTCACCTTCCTGGAACTGGAAGGGCACAAAGTGTGGAAAACAAGACCTTGTGTCTTCTGCTTTTTTCCCTGCCTGGCAGGGACAGCTCTGCTAGAAGGTTCTTTCCTGTCTTAATTAGGGTTTCTTTTTTTTTTTTTTTCGAGACAGGGTTTCTCTGTGTAGCCCTGGCTGTCCTGGAACTCACTTGGTAGACCAGGCTGGCCTCGAACTCAGAAATCCGCCTGCCTCTGCCTCCTAAGTGCTGGGATTAAAGGCATGCACCACCACCGCCCAGCTTAATTAGGGTTTCTATAGCTGTGATTAAACACAGTGACCTAGAGAAAGTTAGAGAGGAAAGGGTTTATTTCAGCTTATACTTCCATCACTGAAGGAAGTCAGCATAAGAACTCACACAGGGCAGGAACTGGGAGGCAGGACCTGATGCAGAGGCCATGGAGGGGTGCTGCTTACTGGCTTGTTCTCTTAGCTTTCTCAGCTTGCTTTCTCCTCCTCCTCCTCCTCCTCCTCCTCCTCCTCCTCCTCCTCTTCCTCCTCCTCCTCCTCCTCTTCCTCCTCCTCCTCCTCCTCTTCTTCTTCTTCCTCTAAGACTTATTTATTTTATGTATATGAGTCCACTGTAGCTGTCTTCAGACACACACTAGAAGAGGGCATCGGATCCCATCACAGATGGTTGTGAGCCACCATGTGGTTGCTGGGCATTGAACTCAAGACCTCTGGAAGAGCAGTCAGTGCTCTTTTTTTTTTTTTTTTTTTTGGTTTTTTTGAGACAGGGTTTCTCTGTATAGCCCTGGCTGTCCTGGAACTCACTCTGTAGACCAGGCTGGCCTCGAACTCAGAAATCCACCTGCCTCTGCCTCCAAGTGCTCGGATTAAAGGCGTGCACCACCACTGCCAGGCGGGGATATTTTTTCAATTGAAGTTTCCTCAAAAGGACCCTAGCTTGCGTCAAGGTAAACTAAAACTAGCCAGCATATACCCCAAGGCTCTAGCCAACCCCACTGCCCCTCCACCTGTTTCTGGCTCCCCTCATGCCAGCACCTCACAGCCCAGGTACAACAGTATCTCTGTATGCCCAATGACACCCCATCTCCACCCGGACCTACCTGGAACTCCATTTTCATCCTTCTCCTTCCCAGACACAAAGAGATGATGAGAACCCTTAAAACAATGGTTCTCAGCCTCTGGGGGCAGGGGAGGTCAAATGACTTTCACAGGGGTCACCTAAAACCATCGAAAATATCAGCTATTTATGGTGCCATTCATAACAGTAGCAAAATTACAATTATGAGGTAACAAAATAGTTTTCTGGCTGGGGATCATCACATTAGGAAGGTTGAAAACCATTGCCTTAGCCGGGCGGTGGTGGCGCACGCCTTTAATCCCAGCACTTGGGAGGCAGAGGCTGGCGGATTTCTGAGTTCGAGGCCAGCCTGGTCTACAGAGTGAGTTCCAGGACAGCCAGGACTACACAGAGAAACCCTGTCTCAAAAAAAACCAAAAAAAAAAAAAAAAAAAAAAAGAAAAAGAAAAACCATTGCCTTAGAATGTTGCAGAACCTGGAGATGGTCTTTATATAAGTTTAACCTCGCCACACACAGTGAGGGGTTTGACATGTCACTAAACTCCTAAGGACAGAGCCTGGCCCCAGACTTAGCTGAGTTTTGTACTGTGTCCCTGCTTCTGAGATTCACTAAACTCCTAAGGGACAGAGCCTGGCTCCCAGACTTTATGCTGAGTTTTGTACTGTGTCCCTGATTCTGAGATTTGGGAAGTAGAACTTGTGGGGAACAGACAGGGCTAATAAAAGCTCCCGACTGGAGACAGGGCTCTCACCCAGCTGCAGGGATGTTGGAAGTCAAAGTCAGAGCCTTCGTCTCTCTGGAGATACTGATCTCTCAAAATCTAAGTGGATTTTTCTCAGTGCTCAGAAAGCGCTTTGGGTAGAAAAAAATAAAGGCAGAGAATTAAGTCAACTGAGGGCTGTGGGTAAAATAAACAAGCAAAATCATATGAACCCTTCGCGGAGGCTCACGGGAGCTTCACGTCACGTTGTACGCATCTGGCAGCGGCTGCTCATTCAAACACCTGCCACTCATCTAAGTGGCCGGCACAGCTTCCAGCCACTCTAGAGCATCACTGGCTCCACTTTGCACCATTAAAGCCATTTCCCGATATCCACGTCATCGCTGTGCTGTTGGCCTGGCTTCCACGGGGCCAGAGAAGTCATTTCGTGATGAAGCTATCACCACGCTTTGGCTTTTGCGTCGCTAAAATATTTCCCCTCTCGGACATGAAGATGGCCGCCCCGGCCCTCAGAATTTCCAGTGTGCTCTATGCCGGTCCCTCACCTTGTCCGAGATGGCAGGGATAAGGCACAGCTCAACACCGTCACCCAAGCATCCTGAGAAGTTTGGTTTTTTTTTTTTTTCTTAACAGAGACTAACATAAAACTGGAACTTTTGACTTCAGCACAGAAAAGAGTTTCAGCATGATGCAGAGTTAAAAGAGACTTTTTAAAAGTAGTTTTTACTTATTTATAGGTACGCATATTTATGTGTGTGTACGTACATGTGTGCGTGTGTGTGTGTGTGTGTGTGTGTGTGCGCGCGCGCACGCATGTGTGCATGCGTGTGTAGGTCAGAGATCGACGTCAAGAGTTGTCCCAGATTTGCTCTCCACCTTTTTTTGTGGTTGTTGTTGTTCAACAGGGTCTCTCACTGAATTTAGTGCTCACCAATTGACTACACTAGCTGGCCGTTGAGCCCCAGGCATCCTCCTGCCTCCACCTCCCCCAGTGCTGGGATTACAGGTGTAAGTGGCCCTGCCCAGTTTTTCCGGTTTGTTTTACCCAGTTTCTGGAGGCTCAAGCTGAGAACACCAAGCTTGCAGGGCACACACAATACTGACCGAGCCATCTTCCCCAGCCCTCCATTGTGGCCAAGTAGAGGATTTTGTTGAGTTTTAAAGTCATTATCTTCAAAGGGTTTCTGAGGAATTTAAATGAGACCATTACAGGATCTTTCCGGAGGGCAGCTGACATGATGACAATTGATAGGTTAAAACTCTAGATCTCAGGAATGCAGGAAGCCAGGAGAGCTCCAGTGTAAACAAGTTAACAGGCTTGTTTGTGAGATTCCCAGAAAGTGTCTGCGGCTGAAGGGTGTCCTTCTCAAGGACATCCAGGACTTAGGCCTAGATGACATTTTAACATGCTTCTATTTTAACATGAAAGCTCTTTCTACACAAGGATCATTATCTCCAGCTATCAATCAGCCTTCTCAGCAAATGATGCTGATTATTCTAGAATTCTTGCTTGGTCAGAGGCTTCAAACAGACTCCAGAGAGAGGGTTCATTCCCCTAGCCCATGCCTCTTAATATTCCTGTCTTTCTATCCTATATCAATCTGACCCCCAGAGCTCCAAGGGAGATGTGTATTTCATAGACCGAGCATCAGGACCGGACCAGAGACCTGAGCACCTGTGGAGACGGATGTCTGCCAGAGGTTCTTGCCTCTTCTACCCACCATGTGGGACCTTGGCCATCTGGCTGCACACAGCCTTTCTCTCAGTTTAAAGGTCCACCATGACCATCTCATGGCGCCCAGGGGGCTGAATCCCATCACAGGCAGGATCCTCCCACAGGGACAATCAGTGTAGGTGACAAGCCCTGCAGAAGCCCTTATCTAGCAAGGGCAGGACAGGGGTCACAGAGAAAGTCCTAAACAACATAATTAAGTGCTCCACTAGCCCCTGAGGGCTTCCAGAATGTGGCACTGTCTCTGAGAAGCCCACACCTTGGGGGCAAAGCTCAGGCTCAGAAATGAGCCTGATTCTAGAGCAGCTCATATTTCACCATGTAGCTAGCTGTCATCCTGAGCTACATTGTTTCAACTTCAAGGGATTCACAGTATCCCCTGTATGTGGCTAACTTGGCCTCCCAGAATTCAGTGCTAGAAGGATTCCGACTTAGGATTGTTTTTTTTTTTTTGGTCATCTGAGGGCTGGCCCTGCCCCCTTCTAGGGTCATCCACTACAAGGAATAATAAATGGATCAGTGAAGACAATGACCTTCCAGCCATCAACCTTGTAGGATAGATACTGTCGTCCAGACCCTGCAGAGATCCACTGAAGGCTTGGACCAGTCAGGATAGTGTTCTACTAGAAAGCTAGAAGAGCTACAAATGATGGTCTTCTCATGGGCCGGAGAGATGGCTCAATGGTTAAGAACACTGACTGCTCTGCCAGAGGTCCTGAGTTCAATTCCCAGCAACCCCATGGTGGCTCACAACCATCTGTAATAGCATCCGATGCCCTCTTCTGGTGTGTGTCTGAAGACAGCTTCAGCATACTCATAGAAATAAAAAATAAATAAATCTTACAAATGATGGTCTTCCCAGAGGAGGACAGACCACACAATTTTGTGTGTGTGTGTGTGTGTAGTTTTTTAATTTAATATGTTTTTAAGTTTACAATTTCATGTTGGGTCACATTCATAGCCATCCTGGAGTCCATGTGGCCCACGGGCTAGGGTCAGACTTGCTTGGGGGAGCATCTCCCATGGTAGTGCAGCAGCTGTAGAAAAGGAACATGTTTGTGTCCAAGTATCAGCGTGTGTGAGGGGAGAGAAAGCAATCAGTGGGTGGATGGACAGACCAACAAACAGAAGGAGAGGCTGAGATAGACAGGGTCTGTCCTAGTCACTGTTCTATGGCTATGAAGACACACTATGGCCAAGGCAATTTTTATAATAGTAAGCACTTCACCATGGGCATGCTTACAGTTTCAGAGGCTTAGTCTATTAGCATCGTGACAGAGCATGGCTGCAGGCAGGCAAGTGCTAGAGAAGTAGTTGAGAGTTACATCCTGGCCCACAAGCAAAGGTGGAACCTGACCTGGTTTAGGATTTTGAAACCTCAAGCCCACACCCCAGTGATGCACTTTCTCCAACAAGGCCATACTTCCTAATCCTTCTAATCTGTTTAAACAGCCTGGCTCCCTGATGACTAAGCATTCAAATATATGAGCCTATGGCAGCCATCTTTTTAAAAATAAAACTTTGTTTCTTCTTAGAAGTTTTATTTTATATATGTGAGTACACTGTAGCTGTCTCCATGCATACCAGAAGAGGGCATCAGACCCCATTACAGATGGTTGTGAGCTACCATGTGGTTGCTGGGAATTGAACTCAGGACCTCTAGAAGAGCAATCAGTGCTCTTAACCGCTGAGCTATCTCTCCAGCCCCTACGGGGACCATCTTATTCAAACCATCCCAGAGTCTGAACACTCCAAGACAGCAGAGCCATTCCTGTCCCAACACAAGGAGTGACATCAAAGTAAACTGGCAGACAGGACTAATTAAGGAAGACCCAGCAGCTCAAATGTCTGGGGTACTTTTCTGGGATCAGGATGGGTCCCTTCCCTGGTTAGGTGCTCTGGAGCAGCTAACTCTGACATCACCTCACCTGGTTCACACCCCAGCTCTGCAGCACAGCTGGGTTCATGTCCCTGAGCCTCAGTCTCCACCTCTCCCTTTGTAAGACCCATGACTGTAGGTTCCTGAGGCGGCCCCTACAGACCGGTGTCTCAAGGTGAGGTACAGTTTAGCTCTGTGGAGTTCTAGGACTTGGAAGACCTGGCTGGAGAAATCATGTCAGCAGCTGTTGCAGGGGCTCAGGGAAGTCACAGAGCTACAGGTACAGAGGGGAGCTTGAGGCTTGGGTATGGGTGACACCTTGGTTAGGGAAGACCTGGAAAATTGACAGTGCCACTTACCATGAATAAGTTTGAAGGAGAAAGGGGGTAAGGGAGGCAGAATGAGCTGTTCCTTGGGTCTAGGGATAAGAGGCATCAGGCTACCTGTCAGGCAAGGCCTTTGAACCTACAGAGATACTGTAAAGAACCCATTCCTTTGCTGAAGATGTGTCTTAGTCACGGTTTCTATTGCTGTGAAGAGACACCATGACCAAGGCAATTCCTATAAAGGACAACATTCCATTGGGGCTGGGTTACAGGTTCAGAGGTTCAGTCCATTATCATCATTGTGACTTGGGAGGCAGAGGCAGGCGGATTTCTGAGTTCGAGGCCAGCCTGGTCTACAGAGTGAGTTCCAGGATAGCCAGGACTACACAGAGAAACCCTGTCTCAAAAAAACAAAAACAAAAACAAAACAAAAAAAATCATCATTGTGAAAAGCATGGTGATGTGCAGGCAGGCGTGGTGCTTGAGAGCCTATGGGGGGCCATTTTGTTCAAGCCATTACTGGATGTAAAGGAACCCAGGTTGTTTCCCTTTTGTGTGTGTCCCTAAGAAAAGGAGAGCTGTCCTGGTTACAGGAGGGGTCACTCCTCTAGGCCCTACCTGGGATGGGGGTAAGGGAGGATGGTACCTGGTAGCAGGCTTTAAATGCCTTGGGCCTGAGACTCCAGCCCTGCTGCTCTGTAAGGAAGGCTTAGAAAGGTCAAACAGGCAGCTAGCTGCTTGCAGCCGCTGTGGATAGCAGAATGTGTGAGCCTATCAAAACTGACTTCCCAGCCTAGACAAATGGCTGGGCATTGGTTTGGGAGTCTCTGTGTGGCTCAGTTGAGAGGTTCAGCAGGAGGTTAGCTTTAGAATTTGGTTTAATTACCAAACCAAGGGAAGAATAATAGCTTAGGGGCTTCCTCCAGGGCTCTCTGTCCTAGAGCATGGATGGGGGTGTTGTTCATCGCTTCACCGCTGTACAGACACTGGGGGGGGGGGCGCCTCCTTGAAATGTGGCTTTTATTTTGTAACAAAGCAAATGTTTTAATGTCGTCTTTCCTTCAACAAATAAATACCAGCTCCAACACATGTCTGAGGAGACTACAATAATAAACCCAAATACCGGTGATGGACAGGAGGAAGTGGCCTTTACTCTCTCAAAAGGAAGGTCCCAGGATCGAGCTAACTACCAAAGAGGTCACAGAATTTTGGCTCGCTGTGGATCCCCGGAAAACCAAAACACCCCTGTGAGGTTTCTGCGAGGTTGAGTTCTTTTCTCTGAGCCAGGAGGCCTGGTGAAGTGGGATCTGGAGTCTGATTCTCCGCTCTCAGTTCCAAGGAAGGGCTCTGCATAAAGCAAGTTCCATATGTTTTATCTTTACTTTACAAAAATTACCAAAAAACAAGACTGGCCCAGTATGGTACTGCAAATCTTTAATTCTAACACTTGGGAGATGGGGGCAGGCAGATCTCTGTGAGTTCAAAGCCAACCTGGACTACAGAGTGAGTTCTGGGACAGCCAAGACTACACAGGGAAACCAGGTCTTGAAAAACAAAACAACCCAAGACTGTCATTGTGACTTCTTCCAACTATCTGTGGCATCCACCAATCCAGGGACATAGCATAGGGGTAAGGTGGGCTTTCCTCAGCAGCACCATTGTCTAGGATTCTTGTGTGGTGAAGGGCATTGTCCCTACACTTTTTTTTTTGGTTTTTTTTTTTGTTTGTTTTTTTGTTTTTTGAGACAGGGTTTCTCTGTGTAGTCCTGGCTGTCCTGGAACTCACTCCGTAGACCAGGCTGGTCTCGAACTCAGAAATCTGTCTGCCTCTGCCTCCCAAGTGCTGGGATTAAAGGTGTGCGACATCACTGCCTGGCTGTCCCTACACTTTTATAGTCTATTAATTACCAAGGTGCGAAACTTAAACTCACAAAAGACAGACTGCCAGGAGGAAGGGCATACAAATTTAGCTTGAATTTTATGTACTTGGACACTTTCCAGACAGGAAGTGAAAAACCCAAAGAAATCCAGATCCTGGGACCGACAGACCATCTTAATAGAAAGTGATAAATGGTACAGAACCCCTAAACAAAGGCCCAGGAGGTCAGGCTCCTCAGGGCAGTGGACTGTGGGAGTGTGGCATAGGAGGCCCGTCAGTAAGGTCCTTCCTATTGCAGGGTTCATTGCTTTCCCACCAGTGGGAACAGTCACACAAGGACGCTGTGCCCTGATGTTGACAATGGTAGACCAGGATCCTCCTGTGCCCACGAGACTCAGTTGTCTCTCAGAAACCATGAAGTCCTGTAGCTTGTTATCTCACGGAGCCAGGAGGCCCCAGGACAAAAGCTCTCATGTGCTCAGGGTGTTTCAATTAATGGGGTGCCCATCCTGTCCGACGGCCATGTGTCCCGTACTCCTAACCTGTCAGTCAACAACAAGCTCTCCCTTCCTCCCATTCAATCAACAGGGCACCCTCCCTTCCCTTCCTGTCTGTCAACTGGGTACAGTCTGCTTAACAGGCTAGCCCACTTCCTACCCAGTCAATACGTTGGTCAGTCTGCAGTGGCTCAGTCAACCTCCCCTGCCCCACCCTCCCATGCAGTCAACGGGGTGCCCTCCCCTTCAGTCCAGTCAGTGAATGGCACCATCTTTTCCATCACCACTCAGAGCTGTCCTTGCTGTCTAGCCTGACACTTCCTGGACAGCTTTATCTAGCCCTATGGCTCCAGAGAGTACACCTTTGCCCTGTCCTATGGCCTTGCATGTCACACGTAGTACACTTGGTCTCAAAGTGACTGTCTCAAAACAAGCTCCCAAGCATACCCCTGTTCAGAGCCCTGTGACAACGTTGTGTGTGGGAAGCAAACATGAGTGCTGAGCTCATCAAATCCACCGTGGGGCCTCAGGGTGGCCTTCCTTGCAGCAGACAGCATAAGGATGTATCTGTTCCTTCTGCAGATGACAAGTGTGCACAGGGACACCTCGTATCCCCCACACAACCTAGTGTTACACACCAACCTCACACATATGTCACACACACCTACCTAACACACACATGTAACTAACACTCCTACTTCACACACACCCACGTTACACATACCTATGTCACACTCATACACACACACCTACCTCACACACCTACCTACATAACACACACAAACACACACGTACCTCACGATACGTCACACATACCCATCTTGTACACATATGTCACACACACCTACGTCACACTCATACACACATACCTACCTCACACACACACCTCGAATCCATACCCACTTCACAATACACCTAACACACATACCCACTTCACACACATATCTCACTCACGCCTACTTCAGGTACACTTGCCCCACACATGTGTCACATACCTACTTCATACACACCTCTCTCATATGCATACTTGCCTCTTACACACACGTCTCACACCCGCCCACCTCACACCTCACACATCTATCCCACACAGCCCACACATACACTTCTCTCACCTCTCACATCACACACATACACACATTCTCATACGTGTGCCCTCTACTCAATCTCACACCTACCCACACCACATACACTTAACGTCACACACACACAATGCACACTTACCTACATCATAAGCACACCCATGCTTGACAGACGCGTGGCATCCCCGGTCACTTCTCTGCCTTGAAAGAAACATACAGTGACCACACCAGCATCTGCCCTGTCAGGGCTGAGCGCTCCTGAGCCTCATGTGATCTCCAGACCTTCTCAGGCCAACAGCCGGCACTTCTTGGCCTTCTGCTGTTACCAGGGATTTAAAAGCATCAAAATCGCTTTTTTGTAAAAGTCAAATTTGCCTCTAGGGAAGGGAACGGAAGCCAAGAGACTCACTGGTGGTATCAGGTCCTCCCAGAGACCACGAGAACTGCTGATGCTGAAGGCTGGGCCAGGATTCAGAGCCATACTTGCTGTTGAAAAATCTGTTAAAGTGATTTCCTCCCTTTCTTTCCAGTTTGCATTTTGAGGATGGAAAAAGTAAGGGAAAGGGAAAAAAAAAATGATGTTGAACTCCAGGGTGAACGCCACAAGCGATCGAGACAACATGGTGGGAGGAGGGCATACAGACAGGAGGTGAAGGAAGGAATGGAGGAGTGGAGAGTGAATAAGTCCCTGCTGGGGAAGAGATGGACCCACATGCATCATTTTGTCTGCTTTTTGCAGCAGAGTGCCTGCCAGGAACTGTGTGGGCCCTCGTGGGTAACACCCACCTCTTTCAACTCTGGGAAGACCCAAGGATTCACCGCAGCTTGTAGAGTGAGAAGGGGGCCCTTAAATTCCCCCATGGCAGTCCACTGAAGCTCCTTTCTAGTTCAGGTAACTGGACCTAATCCACTAATGGTGGGGCAGCCAGAAAGGGTACCCGACTGAGAGTCCCAGCAGAAGGGTGAGAACTGCAGCAGGAGACCCTCAGCAAGAGGGCAGGGTGCTAGCCATGGATTCTTGGCAGGAAGATAGAGGCTTGAACAAAGATCATCTTCAGGGGTGGAGCCTGTCTAGGAAGCCTCTTCAGGAGGAGGATGACTTAATCCAGGGGACCTTTGGGGAGAGAAAGGCAGGAGCTGACAATACCCTTGCCTGGGGAGAACCCGGGCCCTTCCCTGGTTACCTACTGAATCAAATGGCTTCTCTGGCTTTGACTTGAACATCTTTTTACTCTGGAATGGCTCCTCCCCCTTAGCCATTCATCCATCAGAGAGATGTCCATGGGGAGTGTTCACAGCAAAACCATCCCCATGGACCAATCTAGGTTATGTGGGACCATGAATATGGACCAGGAGGGGTTTGTAGGCAGCCATCTCTCTCAAACCTTTGATTCTGACCCTCAGGTCAAATTCTCAGCAGCCTGTACCCTCACAGAGAGCCAGTTCCTTCATATGGGGATCCCCAGAGCTGTCAATGTCTGTAAGAAAGGATGTGACTTGACTCTAGCGTCCTTATTAAGTGGAATGCTTATTAAACCTCACTTTGCAGGGAAGTTCTCTGGTGCTAAAGAACCAGAGCTGACCTGCACCCATCAGAGCAGCAAGCCCTGCTATGTGATTTCCGATACCTGACCTGCAGCGGGTGGTAATGCACAAGTCCTCAATAGCAAGCTGGGTGTGTAGACCAAAGCTCACTCTCTGAAACCCATCTCAGTGGGAAACTCGATTCCTCTCATTCACGCTGATGTCAGGTAGAACCTCCAGACTTTGAGAAAGACGAGCAGCTAACCTGCTCCTTCCCATACCACTGACACTACCATCAGACCATGCCCAGGCTAGTCTGAGGGAGGAGAAACGTGTGTGCGGCCATGTGAGTAACCAGCTAACCCGCTCTGAATGTGAACGAGCCCAGACAAGACCCCAAGGAGTATAAAGATGTGTCACATATCCCGAGCTGGCTGCCACAGACAGATCCTCTAGCAGGAATGGACAGCTGCTTCCAAAGGAGGTGGGACTCACAGCTAGCTTTAACAAGAAGATAGCAAAACCAGATCTGGAGAAAGTACAGAAAGTTCCACATAGATTTTTATAAGGTTTTACATAGTTTAATCCAACTGTTTATGTTACACGTTTAGTCAAGAGTTACCATGTAGTCTTTACTAGGTTCTCTCTATGGTATCACCAAACTGAAACGTTTGGTACAAACTAACAATCTAATGACACAGTGGGAATCCCCTAGTCCTTTACTCCAGGGTACCTTGTTGTGTTTCTCAAGTGTCCCTCAATTCCCCAAGCCTGGGACAGTTTCTCAGTCTCTGCTATCTTTCATGACCTTGATACTCTTGAAGATCTCTCACTGGGCAGACTCCTGAAAGCCCAAGTGGGCTGTCCAGTGCCTCTCAGGGTTAGACTCGGGTATGAACTTGAAGAGATGAGTGACTTTCCCATCACACTGGACACGGTGCAGAGGTCACCATTGAGTTATTTTTGTAACACTGGTCATAGCCCTCTTGGGGAGGTGGCACCCTCCCAGTTTCTCCTGCACATGTCACTGTTTCTCTTTTCATTCTGCTGATGGGAAATGGGTTACTAGGTCACATCTACATTAAGGGGAAGGATGCTAAACATTAGGTAGAAACACTTTGAATGCCAAAGCCAAGCAAATATCCTTCCTTTCTCGGAAAGTTCTACCTACTGACCTAAGCATCCACAGGTCTTGGCTACAATAGTGATGAAATAGATCAGTCTTTTCCTTTCAGTCCTTTTAACACAGTAATTCAAATTTTATTGTTATTTTCTTTCTCCTCATTTATTATGAAAATCTATGTGGACTTTGCAGGTGCTTATTTTATTCCAAGAGCTGTAAGTCAACAATATCTTTATGTCTGCAATTGTGTATCTTCAGACCACAAAAGAAATCATTCCTGCCAGGCGGTGGTGGCGCACGCCTTTAATCCCAGCACTTGGGAGGCAGAGGCAGGCAGATTTCTGAGTTCGAGGCCAGCCTGGTCTACAGAGTGAGTTCCAGGACAGCCTGGGCTACACAGAGAAACCCTGTCTTGAAAAACCAAAAAAAAAAAAAGAAAGAAAGAAATCATTCCTGGAAGAAGGCAATGAAGAGTTCAGACAAACAAAAGCAGAAACAATGTGTTTCTTATAGAAAGTTAAAAAATATCTCTGAGGTGGGAGAATCATACACCAAAAGAAACTTATCACTGGAGAGACAGCTTGGCAGTTAAGAGCTCTGCTCTTACAGAGGACCTGAGTTCAGTTTCCAGCACCCACACTGGGTAACGCCTACCTTCCTGTAACCCCAACTTCAGGGGCTCAGACGCCCTCTTCTGGCCTCCTCAGGCATTCACACATAACTTGTGGCATTCACTCTACAAACACACATAAACAAACAAATAAAAAAGTTGGAGGACAGAGAGTACACGGAAGGTCACTGAAGATGTCTAGTAGGAACTGCTGTGGGTTAAAAGTTGTGACCTCAGGCCGGGGCTGGAGCTCAGGTGTTAATAGTTTGCCTAAAACACACAAAGTCCTGGATTCAGTCTCCAGGACAACATAAAACAAGCATAGTAGTACACACTTATAATCCAGCACTTGGAAGGTAGAGGCAGGAGAATCACAGTCTAGGTCTAAAGGTCCTAGGAGAGTCACCCCATGACTCTTTCAGGTCCCATGATCATGGTCCTTTATGGCTGTCAGCTGGCATTTGCTGGCCACCCCATTCTCCTCATCATGGTCTCCTCAACTCCCAACCAGAAAGACCTACAGAACATCCTCATGGTGGAATCTTCCAGCTCAAGATGGACAAATGCACTGCCTGTCTTAGTTAGGATTTCTGTTGCTATGATGAAACACTATGACCAAAAAAAAAGCAAGTTGGGGAGGAAAAGGGTTATTTGGCTTGTACTTCCAGATCACAGTTCATCACTGAAGGAAGTCATGGCAGGAACTCAAGCAGGGCCGGAATCTGGAGGTAGGAGCCGATGCAGAAGCCATGGAGGGGTGCTGCTTACTGGCTTGCTCAACCTGCTTTCTTATAGAGCCCAGGACCACCAGCCCAGGGATGGCACCACCCACAATGGGCTGGACCCTTCCCCATCAATCACTAATTAAGAAAATGTCCTACAGCTGGATCTTATGGGGGCACTTTCTCAATTGAAGTTCCCTCCTTTCAGATGACTCTAGCTTGTGTTGAGTAGACATAAAACTAGCATGCTGCCTTCAGGGCTCATGGGTTTGGGTGGGCCTCGGGTAAATTTTGTAGGCATTGAGGACCAGAATGAGGGCATAGGGCATCGTTCTTGGCACAACAGGACCAGATTAGCACTCAAAGTTCCTGGCATTGTCAGACAAGAAAGTAGTAGTTCTTAAAAGCTAGCCTCTTAAAAGTCAAGGGAAGCTTACCATGTCTAAGCAACTGTTAACAGAACAATGAGAGGCAGTTAGCAAGCAAACTGTGTGGGAATGTGGAATGATGACAAAGTTGGGAAAAAAAAAAAAAAAACTTTAAAGAGGACCATAAAAGAAAGGAAAGAGAACTGGGAGACAAGAAACCAGCACTCACCCCAATGCTGGGAATCACATCAGACAAATGATACAGTATACATCAAAGATTTATGGCTGGGGTTTCAAACAGGAAAACAAAAGTGAATGCCAACATTCAGAAAGGAGGAAATGACAGGGATGTAAAGGTGTGTCTGACCCTGTTGAAGGAAGGGGAGGGTGTCCAGTTGCTAGGCAACGTGTAAGGACGGCAGGGGGCTGTAAGACATCACAGTGGCCAGTTGGAAGACGGGGCGGTAAGTAGGATGAACATCTGTAGGGAGACTGTGAACCTGAGCACTGCCTCCTTTTCCAGCTGGACCACTCTGAAGGCAAAGGGTGAAACAAAGTGTTTACAATGTAACGAGGAACCTGTGCAATCCACAGACCCACACAGCGAGAACAGACGTCTGAACTTATCTCTGCATGTGTGTCCATGGCATGTGTACATGTGGGTGTACACACCTATATACACACTACATAAATGTAAATATCTTTTTTAATGAGACAAACAACGAGACGTATAAGCCATGACCTCCTCATCAGACCTGGAGCAGTGCACATCAGACCATGGGAAGGAACCTGGAAAAGGCGGCTCAGTGTGTGGGACTAGCATGCATGACACCTTGGGTTCCACCCTAGAACCCCAGGGGGAAAGGTAATAGCTTTTGTCATTAGAGATCCCTACCAAGAAGATGAAAAACCAGAGAGATGGGATGAATGCCATTCCCAGAACAGACAGATGCTTTATGTAAAATGCATGGAGATTGTTCCGTCAGTAACATACGGCATACCAAGATGCAGGCTTAGCTAGTCAGGACCCCAGAAAGACTCAAGCTCACTGATTTGTGTCCCCTATACTCCAAAAATGCAGACTAAACTCCAAGATACCTGCTAGCAGCAAGGCCAAAGGGGAAATCCTGATTCCAAGTGTCAGGAAGACTTAAGGACCTGGGGCTCTTGCAGGCTTCTGACTAACAGCAGGGACTACTCATAGCCGCATCATTCAGATTCACAGGTTCAGGTTCACAGTCATCATTATCCTGACTGGAAACATCTTAACACAGGACAGGAGGTTGGGCCCTGAATGTCTCAAAGTGACCTGGGCTCGGCAGCCAAACAGAACAATGATTGTGTAGCAGTGACGTTGCCACATGCTGCTGGATACAAACAGCTGACCCAGGGTGTCTAAAGAGGTTCTGCATCTCTCTGTCTCTCTGTCTGTCTGTCTCTCTCTCTGTGTATTTGTGTTCCTCTCCATCTGTCTCTTTCTGTCTCTTTCTGCCTCTCTCTGTATGTGTATGTCCTTCTCCATCTCTCTATCTCTCTGTCTCTCTCTATCTCTGTCTGCCCCCCAGCCTCTTTCTCTTTTTCTCCTTCCCTCTCTCAATGTCTTTTTAAAATTATTTTAAGCTATGTATATGTGTGTGCATTATGGGGTACATGCATTTGAGTGCAGGAACCTACTAAGGCCAGAGACGATGGAATCCCCCTGAACTTGGGGTTACAGGCAGTTGGGAGCAGCCTGACCTGGGCGTGGGAGGTGAGCTCTGGTCCTGTGAAGAAACAGCAAGTGCTCTTAACCACTGAGGCATTTCTCCAGCCCCCCCCCCCCTTTCTGTTATTGTCTTCTTATTTCTGTCTTTTTCTGTTTCTTTCCATGTTTCTGTCTCTCTGACTCTCCCTTCCCTCTCCCCTCTCCTCTCTCTGTCTCTCTGGCCTGTCTCTCTCACTCTCTGTGTTTCTCTATCACTGTTATCTCTACCTTTATCTTCTTGTTTCTGTCTCTGTCTGATGCACAGGCGGCAGGTCTTGTGTTACTTGTCTTACACTATGACTCAATATTGGGCAGAAACTACTTAAAGGAAGATTATTTTGCTCATGGTTTCAGAGGTTTCCTCTACAGTCACTCAGTCCCCTCGTGCTTGGGCAAAGCATTATGGGAGTGAGAGTGACTAGGTCCCACCTCCTAATGTTTTCTTCCCAAATAGCATAGAATGACGCCTGGAATGAACCAGCTTTCAAGGCCTGAGCCTCTGGGGGACATTTGAGATTCAAACCACGACCAGAAAGAAAGCTGTCTTCATTTTCTTACCCTAGGTTCTACCACTTGGCGTGGCCCTACTCCGGCCCGACATAGCAAGGTTGCATACCGCATCACCTGCACAAGTCGGTCCACACAAAGCTTGTCACACTGCGGGAGCTGGGTCAGCATTTGCGGAGTGAATTAAGGAAGGGGGTGGAGTCAGCGCTCGGGCAGCTTTGCTGCTGGCTGCTGAGAGACTCTCTGGGACCCTGCTGAGTCACAACTTCCTCCGGCTTGGATTTATTTTTAATTGTATGTTCCGAACAGATGGAAATTTCTTGGCTGTTGCGAGTGAAACTCTGGTATTTGGGAAATAGATCCAGAAGGAAGTGGCTGGGGTATGAGTCACACAGCCATCTGAACCCTGATGGGGTGAGCCGACTCCAACAATTCCCGCTCAGCTGCAGAGAAGCATAGCGGTGCGGAGGTGGGAATCAGAGTCAATGGCTGGACCTGGTTTTGTCTCTTCCATGTAGAACCCGTGACGATGGGCTGACACAGTTACCCTCCCATGCATGCTTTAATGAATTAGATGAGCCACAGGCACCCATTCTAGGGAGAAGCCAGCCAGCTGTCATAGAGATAGGTCAGGGAAGTCTGGAGGGACAGAGGGGTGACCAGCCGGGCTCTCTAACCAGGAGATAGGTGCAAACGCTGGGTAGGAGGGTTTGGAGTTGGGAGTAGAACCTCCTGAGAGCAGAGGGCTGTTTAAGAAGGAAGTCAGTGCCAGGCGTGGAGGTGAGCACTTGAACCCCCAGCACTGTGGAGGCTGAGGCGGAGGCAGGAGGATCACTCTAACCTTGGCAAGAGAGTGAACCATGTCTGAGACAAAAAAAGGAAATCAGGGATTTCCAGCCTGTGATAATCTTCTGAGACGTGCAAGTGAGTTGCAGTTTGCTCTAGCCTCAGAGCAGTGTCTTTAACAGCAGGGACCATAAAAGCTGGGACACAGGGGACCCCCATGGTTGATGGGACAGGAGAGAAAGGGCCAAAGTATCACATAGCCATGAGAATAGGTTTCCTTTTCCTCTTGTTCAGAGAAAGGTAGTGCACAAGCATGCACCCCAATACACACACACACAAGTACTCATGTGGGCGTGGCAAGACCACCCTCAGTGGGTGGGGTACCAACGTAGAAGAGAAAACTTCTGTATTCAACATCCTGACAAGCTTCTGGGGCTAAGCAAAGGTCATTTTTTCCAACACTTAAGATACGATCTCAAGATAGATTCCTAGAGTTTAGAGCCTACAGGGAACTAGGAGCAGGCTGTTCCTCCTCCCTGAGGGCAGAGGCCTGCACTCCACTAACTTGTATCTTTTTATCCCACGGAGTTTCATCTTCATGTAAACACTGGAGTTCTATGCCTGTGGTCTTTTCCCCTGGGCAGTTTTCGCACATCTGAGACTTGGCTGCTATTCTGTAGGGTGCAGAGAAGGATCTAGGACAGTCGTATTTTCAGTTGTGGAGGAATGAAGTTTATTTAAGCAAGGTAAAGTCAAAGAAGAGAGAGAGAGAGAGAGAGAGAGAGAGAGAGAGAGAAAAAAAGCAGCACAAATTTGACACCCAAAACATCCAAAAAATCAAAACAGCAAAAAATGGGAGACTGGGTCCCCACGAAGACAGACAGCTGGAATGTCCCACTCCCCCCAGACCCCAAGGTCCAAGCAGATCAGAATCCTCTCAGTGGGGCCTCCAAGTAAAATAACAAATAGCAACTGACAGAGATGACATCACTGAACTGGATTTCACAGCATCCTGCAGAAACTGACTGGGGAAGTTGGGGCACCAGCTGGAGGTCCCGATTGAGCTTTCTCCCCCAGGCTGAGCTTCCCACAGGTGACAATCCAGCTTCTCTTTCCCACCGTGGGCGCATTTATTGTCATGGGATAAACAATGGTCACCTGGGTTGGAACCGGTTGACCTCTAGCTGTCTCCAGGGCACTGTGGTTTGCTCTTGGCCTGTTTTGCTGTTCCCTTCCCTCCACACCACAGTGAGTGGGCCATCCCCAGACAAAGGACCTTGGAGGGTACTTTGGGACAAACATGCTTAGGTGTTAAATGGGGAGGAGGGGGCAACTCCAGAGCCAGCCTCTCAGTGAGTCCAAGCAGCACATGGCAAATTTACTAATATAACATAGATTACATCTTTAAGCTGGGTGCCCGTGACAGAGGGCTACCCAATACTCTACTTCACTCCTTGTACATCTTGCTCCAAGAGGAGCAAGAACTACTGTGATCAGATCAGCTTTGACACAGGAGACCTCAGGGCTAGGGAAGGCGAGAGTCGAGGCCTACGCTTGGTGCTCTTAGGGAAGACTGCTTGGTCTTGCATGCTCCTTCCTCCTTCCTAAGGTGGCTCCCTCCAGCTGAGGGCCATTACAGCCCACAGGCCCTCAAGTGGGTTTCCAACTGTGGTGGAAAGTTCATGCAGAACAGAGAGCAGGAGAAAAGCCAGGCCCACTCCACCCTGATCCTCTGGGTACCTCACCGGCCTGTGATGGGGCCAGGAGGGGATCGTGTGGGTGGGGAAGGTCACTGGTGCTGGCTTGGGGAATCAGGAGGCTGGAAGCAAGGTTAGAGGCAGCTGGCAGCACTCCAGGCTCGGAGGAGGGTCAGTGGGGCCTGGGAACAGAGTGGCCCTTGTGGGGGTGACTCAGACCCAGCTAGTGGGGGAAGGACACAGCTAGTCCCTTCTACAACTGTACTATAGGATGGGTAAGAAGGGCTAAGAGCTAAGAACCAGTCTGACTCCCTGCCCACACCCCTTGCCATCCCAGACATCTGCAAGTGTTCTGGAGGCTTCCACTCAAAGCTATTGTAATGTTTCCAGCTGAGCACAGCCAAGGTGCTTTCTCTATGGCTGGAACCCGCTCTGCATGTCCAAGGCCAAGCCAAGTGTACCATGTCCCAGCCACTCATCCTAGATACACACACCTTGTGTGTGCGTATATGAGTGTACACGCACATGTGTGTGCACATTTTATGTGACAACATATGTGCATGTGTGTAAGAGGTGTGTGCATATGTGTGTGTGTGTGTGTTGTGAATATATGCATGTGTGAAGTCTGTTGCCCCTCAGTTGGTTCCCAGGCCAGGTTGTGGGTGGTCACTCTGTTCTGGAGACTCTTCCTTGTCTCCCCATACAACACTCTCTAGGACTGTCATCTGTGATCTTCAGAGGCCAGAGGAAGGAAGGCGATTGAAGGAAATGTCGTCTAATGGGCATGGCTGAGGAGACACCTCAGGTTGTCCGTATGACCATGTCATGTAGGGCTTGACTGGGGAACCAAATGTCCCCGGGGTCTGGTTTACAGTAGAAGACAGCTAGTCCAAATTGTTCGGCTGTCCCCATGGCTGTCAGGAAAGTACAAACTTGTGCCCTCAGAGATGAGAGAACCCAGGGTGGAGTCATTCCCTCAGCTCCCATGATCTGCCCTGGACAAATACATATGTGTGTGTCAAAGTATGGATGTGAGGAGCATGCCAGAGGGCAGGGATAGAGCCACACAGTCTAGTCCTTCAGAGCAAGTGAAGGAAGGAGAAGGTACCACTGTCCCCAGTCCTAGGACCCCAACTCTCACTATTCCTTGGCCATCAGGGACATACAATCAATACAATGCCTGTCTTTGCCAAGGTTGGGGCCCCTTCCTAGGCTCCTGCCTGAGGGATAGGCTTCTGGCTCCTGGCTGAGGGATGTGCTGATCTGGACACAAAGCAAGATTAGCACAAGACTTCTGACAAGTTTCCAGACAACAGCAGAGGCAGGAACCACACCCAGTGCTCAGGCTGGGAGAAAAAGCTACCACACCCCCGAGGGGTACCTTGACCCCACCTTCTTCAGCTACTGTCTTTCCGTGGCTCATAAAGAAAATATGATCTAAAATAGATTCTGCTCTCAACCCAGCAAGCTTCAGCAGGGAAGATGAGGGAGGAGCTTCATCTCAGAAGGCCCCTGAAGGCCTCACAGGAACGTGACTCAGGCAATGACTGCAGCCAGCACCTCCGGGGCCCACAGCTTGCTGACTCGGGCCCTCTCCACTCACGCTCTGATTTCTAGGGCCTTGAGGAAGAGTTCCCGAGGGTAAGATGGACAGGGGCTCATCAGCCTTGGCAATTTGCCTAGTGAGAATGGAGAGATGCTGAGAAGAAATCCGGGAGTTCCTCAAATCTTTCTTAGGAGACAATGCTCCTCATAGGAAGTCTGCCACACAAGCAAGGAACCAGCGTCTTCGTCCCTCCAGCTGACTGAGAAGGCTGAGCATGGCTCGGCCGTTGTTCTCATTAGCAAAGAAGGACACAGGGCTTTCTTGAAACAGAACTTCATCACCATCATCATCACCATCACCACCATCACTACCACCAAAGCAGAGAGGTGAATGCATGCACACTTAGTACTCAGAGAGCTTTTTAACCCTACGTGATCCAGTTTGGACTCAGGGAATGGTGCTGCCCACGGTGGGCTGATGTTCCCATATCAGTTAACACACTCCTACAGACTTGTCCATTGACCTAACCCTGGAAATCCCTTGTTGAGATTTTTTTTCCCCAAGTGATTCGAGGCTGTGTCAAGTTGACGCTCAGAACTAACCGTCATGGCTGGAAGAGGAGATGAAGCATTGGAATAAGGGACAGGAGATAGAGGACACGGGAGAAGAGAAAGGAACAAGGGAGGGAAGAGGGTATTTATCCCAGAGCAGGGACAAAGGACTATCCTCTGGATAGAGAGGAGACTGTCCACAGGCAAATGCTGTTTATAAAGGAAAAGGAGAAACCTGGTGTTAGGATGAGGTGTTTATTTTATTTTTTATTTTTATTTATTTATTTTTTTTTTTTTCAAGACAGGGTTTCTCTGTGTAGCCTTGGCTGTCCTGGAACTCACTCTGTAGACCAGGCTGGCCTTGAACTCAGAAATCCGCCTGTCTCTGCCTCCCAAGTGCTGGGATTAAAGGCATGGGCCACCACCGCCCGGCTTGGTGTTTAATTTTAATTGCACATCTTAATTAGGTGAACTAAAGAGGGCTTTCATTGCTGGGCTTCAAATACTTTGAGAGCTGGACTTTGGTAGTCAACCTCAGGAGGAGGAAGTGGCCAAATAAGGGAACAGACCTTGGTCGCTAACTTTAGGAATGTTATTTAAAGGTTTTTAGCGAGGCAGAAGGAATGGGGTGTAACAGCCCGTTCTGCCCCACGTATGGGGGCCACTTTGTCCCGGCCTGAGCTGCTGTTCCAGCATGCAGGTCAGGATCTAGCAAGAGAGAGAGTGGGAATGGAAGGGCAAGAGACATGAAGAATGGAGACAAGACAAGGTATGATCAAGTCTCTTTTACTGAAAAAATCATGAGTATATATATACACTTTACCACGGGTGCCTGCCCTCATGGACAAGTCAGGGAACACAGCTGAAACACTTTACCACGTGTGCCTTGCAGCTGGGGGCACTAAGCAGCAAAACAAGATATGGGAGAAAAACAAGATGTTTATCAGAGTGTGCTCAGCTGTTGTGGGCTGTTGAAAACAAGTTCTTGTCAGGGTATATGGCCTGAGATGGCTGCAAAGATGATAGCCGCTTTACTGCTAGGAGTCAGCTCCCAACAATGGGGGAAGGAGCAAAGCCTGCCGAGCCATGTTTGCCATGCTCTGACTTTAGAGATAGAACTGGGGTTAGGTGGCACCTTCCTCACTGGCCCTTGGCTCTGAGCTCTCTCCCAAGATGTTTGGCCCTTCAGTGTGTCTTCTTCATAGTTGCTCCCAATACCTAGGACTTTCTGTGTATGCTCAGGCTGGCTAGAGTCCCTTCAATACTCCTCCTTCAATACTAGGGGATACCTGCCAAGACTAGGCCTGCCAGCCATCTGCCAGGGTATAGGCCAGGACCTCAGCGGTCTTTCTTCTCCTGTAAAAGAAAGTCCTTTACCCTGTGCCTGGGTATCTTTGAGGGGTGTCACTTCACTCTTAGAAGGAGACCAGCTGGCCATGCTCCACTGGGATCTTCTATCAGGCATTGCTTGGGGCTGCAAGCAGAACTCCTAGGTATTAGGAGTGGCTATGAAGACACGTTGAAGGACCAGGCATCTTGGGTGTGGAATCAAGGGCCAGTGAGGAGCATGCCACCTAACCCTGGTTCCATCTTCAAAGCCAAAGGAGTCAGTATCTTTTCTTTTACTGTCCCCTTAGTTCAAGAAGCTAAAAGAGCCTGGCTGGACTCTGGGGCCAGGAACATTCAGGGGTCTCCCACTTTGACCAACAGAGATGCTAGGAATGCATCTATCCCTCAGCAGGGCAGTGGCTTGGGTTTCCATGGCAACCAGTCTCATCCCCCCCCCCCACTATTAAAGGAGTAAGACTCAGCTGTGCCCCAGTTAGGGGTCAAGGAGAGACTCAAAGGTGAGGGACATTGACAGTGATGGTTCTATATGACAGTGCTGTGCCTTCTGTCAAATCAGATATGCAGGGAAGCTCTGAGAGAGACACCTGTGATCCACAACCTGAATCCTGTAGGGCTGCTGTGGTCTCATGGAGAGGCCAAGGCAGAGAAAAGACTTCCCATCCCTTGCTCACCTCTTTCCCAGACCTTCTAAGTCTCACCAAGGGTGTCCCTGCAGTCAGAGTACTGCAACAAGAACCTTTCAGTATGACCTGGGTGACTATCATGTGACCTGCACTGAGCCTTCTTAGTCAAATTCCTCTAGGGTGACCAGGACACTAAAAGCCAGCCAAGGTACAGGGAGGCAAGGATCAGACACCCACAAGAGCCGCACGTGATGTTGTCCTAACACTGGGTCCCATGAACACCGGCTATAGCTTCTTAGAGTCCTCTATGGCAGAAGGCTCAGAATAAACATTCTGACTTGGTCTTTGCTGGGGACAGGCAGGGACGAACCCACCTGAGCACATAGACGCCCCTGTCATCTTCTGTCTGCCAGAAGATGAGAACCACGGCAGATCTTGGACTGTGGCATTCCAGTCTGTGATGGTGATCTCTGCTTTTTGTAAATGATTGATTTCTCTTTGGTGTGCATTGGTGTTTTGTCTGCATGTCTGTCTGTCTGGGTGAGGGTGTCCGATCCCTGGAACTGCAGTTACAGACAGTAGTGAGCTGCCAGATGCTGGGAATTGAACATGGGTTCAATTCTGGAAGAGCAGCCAGTGCTCTTAACTATTGAGCCATCTCTACTGGTCTCTTTCTTAATCACCACTAATTTTTTTTTTTTTTATTTATTTTAGCTCCAGTTGACCAACATGGAATATTCCAGTAAAACAAAGGTTTTATTGGTTCTGGTCTCTCGTTAATCAGCAGATTTTTCAGCCCCAACTCACCAGAACCAAAGATTCTCAACTCAAAATACCACATGTCCCCAAGAGAGTCATCAAGGGACTCTCAAACTTCCCTCCAGAACTTCCCAAGCCAGGCAGGCCTCTGTCGCCTGCACTGTTCTTAACTCCCAAGCTCCACAGAAGACCTCATCAAACCTTGAACCCTCAGTGACATTTCTGGACCAAAATTCCAAAGTCCTTCCACGTCATCCCCCAAACAACATGGTCAGGTCTGTGACAGCGATACCCTGTGATCCCGGTACTTTAGGGTTACTATGACTGTGACTAAAAACCAATCCCAAAAGTAACTTGGGGAAAAAAAAAGGATTATTTCACTTACAGTTCCATATAGCAGTCCATCATTGATGGAAGTCAGGACAGGAACTCAAGCAGGACAGGAACTTGGAGGCAGGAACTGATGCAGAGGCCATGAGGGATTCTGCTTACTGGCTTGCTCAGTCTGCTTTCTTATATAAACCGGACCACCAGCCTAGGGATGGCTCCTCCCACAGTGGGCTGGGCCCTACTCCATCAATCACTGATTTAAAACATGCCCTACAGGCTTGCTTACAGCTGGATCTTATGAGGGCATTTTCTTACCTAAGGCTCCCTCCTCTTTGATGACTCTAGCTTGTGTCAAGTTGACCTAAATGTAACCAGCACAGCAGGGATCTCAGGTTCCATAGGTCTCTATGAGAGTCCAGGGATCTTAAGAAAGGATGTCCTTGGCCAGCTTCTCTGTCTATCTGAAATAGGTCTCTTTTCATACTTCCTTTTTTTCTTTATTCGAGACAGGGTTTCTCCATGTAGTCCTGGCTATCCTGGAACTCACTTGTAGACCAGGCTGGCCTCGAACTCAGAAATCCTCCTGCCTCTGCCCCCAAGTGCTGGATTAAAGGCTAGCCACCACCACCCGGCCATACTTCCTACCCAGGTGTGTTGACACCCAGATTGAAGGCTCGGACACTATGGTACCCTGTAATACCCAGCATGTCTTCCGTTTGTGACAGGAGAGTCTGCTGGCTTGTGAATTAGACCTCTAGTGCCCAGACAGAGCTTATTGTGGGGGCTCTAGGTCCCCTGGGCAGTATTGACAAGTATCAGTGACAGTGGCCTTAAGAAGAAAGAGAAACGGTATGGGCTGGAGCACACGCGTGCTCACCCAGAAGCATCATTAACAGAAAGACCAAAAGCCAAAAGTCAAAAATTCTGCATCATAAAGAACATCTGATTAGAAAGAGAGCCGTGGCCCCCTCTTCACGAGAGGGACTAAGGTCAGCTTTGAAAATATGCAGCCTCAGCACACTGCTGGCAAACAGCTCCGGGAACTTGGTCTCAGAGCCTCTTTGCTGTGATTATGAACATATGGCTACTTCCCTTGGAAGGAAATGGAATGGCTGTTTCTTACTCAGTCCCTGCCCCCACCGCTACTGCTTTGTTTTAAAATAACTTAAAACAAAAAAAGAAAATTAGAGTTACAGAAACAAAGAGGGGCCGTTCTGAATCCTCACTCTTCCTTGACAATTCTTTGTGCTTGGGTCCATTACCTTTATCCTTTCTCTCTAGGGTAGTGGTCCTCAACCTTCCTAATGCTTTGACCCTTTAATACAGTTCCTCATAGCCTGAAGGTGGTGGCACACACCTTTAATCCCAGCACTTGGGAGGCAGAAGGCAGGTGGATTTCTGAGTTCGAGGCCAGCCTGGTCTACAGAGTGAGTTCCAGGACAGCCAGGGCTACACAGAGAAATGGTGTCTCGAAAAAAAGACCAGTTTCTCATATTATGGTGACTCCCAACCATAGATTCTATATATTCTATATAAGCACATGTATATAAACTATATATATATATATGCATGCACATATGTGTCGTGTGTGGTATATTTGTGCCTATATGTGCATGCCCTGTGTATGCTGTATGTGTGTTGTGTGTGTGTGGGTGTGTGTGTGTGTGTTCCATTACTCAGCATAGCAGGCAATAGCAACTACTAACAGATGAAGAAATGGAGTCCACCCAGTTCTAAGACGGGACCACAAGGGTCAGGAAGCCTGGCAATCACTTCCCCTCTGAGTGTGACTTACATATGGTCGCACCTGAGCCAAGTGTTACCCACGGCAGCCCTCTAGTTGGCTGTGGGAGCAGGCAAGGATGAGGGCTGTGTGAACCTCGGCTGAGGAAGAGGCAGAGAGGCAGGTTAAAAGAACTTGTGGGGCAGGAGATACCCATGAAGCACACTGGACTTAACAGCAGGTCTCTGAGGGCAGGGAGCACTAGAGGAGTGTGGGTGTTGGATACGGTCAGTTGTCCCGTCTGCAGCTGGGCTGGGAGGTGGCCTTCCTCTGTGAAGCCCCTCGAGGCACAGACCTCTGGCTTTTCATCTCTTTGATCAGGTCCCGCGTCGTGGGTCTCAGCCCCCACGCAGGCGGGCATCTCCCCAGCAGCTGGAGAAGGGGATCTGGGTGTGGCACAGTCTAAACACAAGTGGCTGCCCTCTGGGCTAGCCCATGGCCTCTAGCCAGCCCGGAGCAGGAAGTAGGTCCCAGGTGCCGTCACTCAGCAGGGTGTGCAGCCTCCTAATGTATGGAAAGAGGTCAGGTTGAGGCCGTGCTGTCAGACTTTCCAGGGATGGGCTTCATCCATTATCCGTGTGGGAGGAAGGAAATGGCCCTGGGAGGGGCAGATAAGCCCTCTGCCCCCACAGGAAGGGTGAATGTTACAATCACCCAGGCCTCCCTTTCCCCAGACTCTGTGGACCTAGGTTAACCTCTGGAGGCTGTGGGAGACCCACCTATCAGGGCCACACATAGACAGATACACCCCCCCCCAAACAAGGGCCTCTCAACTTAGAACTTCCAGGGAAGCAGATGGAGGTACCCATCTCAGACCCGAGAGGCATGGGCAGCTGGGCAGGTACTCACACGCTGGCACACACTGGCGCATGCTGACACACTCTGGCCACTTGGCATCCAGCCCTTTTTATGGATCTCTATTGTATGTGTGCTGTGTGTGTTTGTGTGTGTGTGTGTTACATTACTCAGCATAACAGGCAATAGCAACTACTAACAGATGAAGAAGTGGAGCCCGCCATCCCTGCTGGACCTCAGGTGTCCTGAGACTCCCTGCTGGCCTTTCCTGGGTCTTCTCTTTGCAGAGTTCCCAGCCATCCCTGGCCTTTGCATCTGTTGCCTGTCTTGAGCATGTCTGAGCATGTGTGTCTTCTCATGCTGGGCTCTGAACCTGAAGTGGCCACTCCAGAGCTACCAAGTTAGAATGTGGGAGGAGTGGGTCTCCCCTTTTTCTTGGCCCTGATTCATTTCCTGGTCAACTGGGCTCCTAGGCTCCAAAGCCTTCAGCTTCCCAGCTCACTTCTTGGTGTGTTCACATCAGATAAAAACCTTTCCTTAAATTCCATGTCACTTTAGAGCACCTTTCTGCTAAGTCATCACCAGGCAAATAGTCCTAGTCTGGTGTCTCTACAGATTAGACAAGACTGAAGAATAAAAGCCCGTCCTGGCTTCTCTAGGACTTGAGGGGAGGCTTGGGCAGGCCTCCTTGTCCCCAGGACCTGGGTCAGGGGAATTCTAGCCTAGGGTCTCCTGGGGAGCACAGGAGGTGTAATGGATGTCTCAGGCCAGACTGGGTCCCTGCTTGCCATTGCTAAAAACAGTGGGTTCTGGAGTAAGCCGGGCCCAACACTCAAGGAGTCTAGACCGATGCACACACTTGTGTGTGCATATGTAAAGACATATGCCATGGACAGACATAGTATGCATGTAAACACACACATGTGTATACATGTACAAGCTCATGTATGTTTATGCTACAATTCATGTATATGCACTCATGGATGTTGCATGTGTATGCGTGATGAGACTCTGTGTATGTGTGCCTCTGTGTGTGTATTGTGCACGTGCACGCACACACGCACATATGTATGTGTCTGGACTGAGCACACATCCATAGTATTTACATGTGGACATGTGTATGGACCAACAGATGCATTTTCAAGTTCAGGAGCTGCACCCTCGAATAGTGTAGACGGGAACAGAAGCGAGCCCCGGAGCTTTGCTCACAGCTGGTTATCTGAATGCCTTGGAAGAATAAAGCTGACCATGTCTCTCCCCCTGGGCTCGTCAGTTCCCAGAGGCCTCATTAGGGAAAATGCGATGAATCCTGTCAGCTGGAAGAAGGCCTCTGGAGTCACATGCGTGTGAGCACACACACACAACACAC
Source organism: Mastomys natalensis (assembly GCA_021653895.1). Lineage (NCBI taxonomy): Eukaryota > Metazoa > Chordata > Mammalia > Rodentia > Muridae > Mastomys > Mastomys natalensis. Next base: position 81,394 of record JAJTUV010002719.1, read on the forward strand.
AGGGAAAGCATGCCTTTGGAAGCCCGATCTGGACAGCTTACAGAAGCTGCTTCCTGGGAATGACTGGGAAGAACTTCGGAAGACAGAGAGTGTGGGACTATGGGGAGAGTCCTCAGAGAGATCCACTGGGTCCTCGGCCAGTGCTGCTCTTAGCACAGGGCTGAGGCTTTGGCCAGAGGCCTTTAGATTCCTACCCTGGACTCACAAGCTAATCACAGGGCTTGAAGTCAAATGGTTCTGGGCTTAAGGCCCAGGGAACTTGAAGAGCTATGGGGACAAGGCCTTTAGAAGCAGCAGAGGAACGTAGGGACTGTAAGTCTCCATCACTCTGCCCTGACCACTGCTGTGGACATGGGAAGAGGTGTGGTCAGTGCCCAGAGGCTGTTGGTTGGATCATGAGATGCTTTTATCCAACTGTCATCCCTAAGATAGATTCACAGCATGTACGCAGCAGGTATTCAGCTGGGCTGGTCCAGAGCAGGAATGGAGCCCATGAATCTGGGAACTAATACTGCCTTTCTCTTTGTGGCACTATGAAAGTTTCCAGCACCCCAGCATCTGCCCAGGAGCACCTACACCAGCCTTGTACCAATCCCAGGGAACTTCATCCCAACCGTGGTACAATAACCCATTGTCTAGATAAGCCAACATTCATTCCCTGTTTGGGGGATGTCACCAATCTTTGCTCTGCCAGTTGAGATCCCAGCTAACTTCCCTGTATACACAAGCCATTCACTCCCCTGACAGTGAGGTCTCTTGCGCACCTGTTTCCAAGCCTTTGTTTTATGTGGATAGGACATTGCCTGATTACCAGCTGTGATGGTTTGTATATGCTCGGCCCAGGGAGTGGCACTATTAGATGGTGTGGCCCTGTTGGAGTGGGTGTGACCTTGTTGGAATAGGTGTGTCACTGTGGGTGTGGGCTTTAAGACCCTCATCCTAGCTGCCTGGAAGTCAGTATTCTGCTAGCAGCCTTCAGATGAAGATGTAGAACTCTCAGCTCCTCCTGCACCATGCCTGCCTGGATGCTGCCATGCTCCTGCCTTGATGATAATGGATTGAACCTCTGAACCTGTAACCAGCCCCAATTAAATGTTGTCTTTATAAGAGCTGCCTTGGTCATGGTGTTGTTACACATAAGACACCAGCAGACCGCAGGCTCTCGATACCCAATGTCCCTGTGCCCTTCCTGAACACGTCATGGTCTCGTCCTTCACACCAGTTCATCCATCACAATGGGACCTGGTTCCTTGCAGCATGCTATGTAGCTCCTCCTGTCCTCTCCCTCCATCTTCTCATGGGGCTTCATATGCTGCAGAGATTCCCTTAGTCACCTGAACTGTGGTGTCTTGGTCAATGCACCTCTGCTGAGTGATGTCACCTGCCTGGTGTTTGTAGCTATGCATTGCTTTAGCATCTGGTGGCGAGTCTCCCTTCTCCTTGCTTGGGTGACCAAGCATGTCTCCCTTTACTCTTGTCTCTGTGCCATCACTGGCCCTTCCTCCCTGGCCATAAATATTTATAGGCATCCTGGGAATTTTTGTTGACATACAGATCTTTTTTTTTTATTTTTTTTTTTTGTTTTTTCGAGACAGGGTTTTCTCTGTGTAGTCCTGGCTCTCCTGGAACTCACTCTGTAGACCAGGCTGGCCTCGAACTCAGAAATCTGCCTGCCTCTGTCTCCCAAGTGCTGGGATTAAAGGCGTGCGCCACCAACACCCGGCCTATTTTTTTTTTTTAATGACTTTTGTAATTTGCCTCTTAGTGCCTGAAAATATGACATTCTGTCATTTATTTAACTCTTTCTTCACCAACCTTAATAAATATTTTATAGCCTTCAAAATCTTTTGTGAGAGGAGATACGTCAATGGCGAAGGGTGTTTGCTCTACAGACCTGAGAAGCCGAGTTCAAATTCCTAGTCCCACATAGAATGCACACACTTGTGATTGATTCTTTAGCTATTTGGTGATTTTCAGTGCTATTGAAATCATGCATTTTCTTAACTGTTGCTTCAGGTCTAACTGTTGGTTGATGTCTGTACACTTACCTCATCCAGGGTCTTTGCCTAGATACTCACATTTAAAAAAAAACCAACTGCTTTGTCACCTACTGTAAATAGATCTTACCTCTGTAGATAAAAACCAAGTGTTTGCTGAGGTATCCACAGACCAGCTTCAGAAGAGCCAAACCATCCATTGTCCCCGCACAAGAGAAAGCCAAGACCTGAAGCCCCCATCAAGAGAAAGCAACTGCACCAACACTAAACTCACCTTTAATCTAGAGGACTTATCTATAAATTCCTGGGCTTGCTGTTACAGGGCCTGCAAGAACTGATGGGAAAGACCGATAAAGCCAGACCTGCTGGAAGCGGAGTTGGGCATTCCAAGGCCAGGTTGCAAATTTGCTGATGTTACAAGCCAGATGCAGTTGGCCATGGTGTGTGGACAGTCTGAGTTTAACCAAAGTTGCCTTCTCATCCCAGGCTCGAGAGATTTATTTTATTATGTGTATGGGCATCTTGCTTGCATGCACATATATGCACACCACGGGCATGCCTGGTGGCGTGGATCCCCTGGAAGTACAGTTACAGACAGTTGTGAACTACCAAGTAGGTGCTGGGAGTCGAACCTGGGTCCTCTAGAAGAGCAGCTAGTGAGGCTTCCAACCTTTTCTTCAGCCCGCCCACAGTCAATCTTAAAGGGTATTTCTGGAGCTTCTCTCTCCCCTCTCCAGAGAGTGTCTACTGGGAAGGCTGGTGCTGATGCAGCCAGTGAGACTGTGATGCAGGCAGGCCACCATCCCTTGGCAATACTCAGAATCCAACTAAACCAGCAGGTCCCCTTGATCAAGCTTCTTCCCGAGCTTGGGAGACACCAGAGAGTCCACAGTTGAGAGTCATGTATCATAAGTTAGCCCTTCCCTTGGTGCGACAGAGCAAACTCACTTGCTCTCTGCAGAGGGGCCTCTCCAAACCCTACGAGTCTGACAGGATGATGAATGTCCATGCTCCGTGAGATACATTTTCCCGTGCTGGTGTGACACAGTCAGAGGGAGAATCTATGTCTAAGGATATGCCCAGCGTACCACAGAGGAAAGCATCTCAACAGTATAGACACTTTCACTTAGGAAAACTTGAAACATTTGTAAAATTTGGCATATCCAACAGACTAAGAATTTTAAAAAATTGTTTCTTTGAAGACAGGATTCTCATGTAGCTCAGGCTAGCCTCAAACTCCCTGAGTATCTAAGGATGGCCTTGGATTTCCTAGCCTCCAGTCTCCACCCCTCAAGTGATGAGACTAAACATCTTCAAGAATAACTAGGCAAGCCTTTTCCTACAAAGAGAACATAAACATTCACCCTCCTCTTTCTCCCCTGTCCCCCCTTCCCTCTGTCCTGGGACTGGAAGGGGTGTGGAGGGTAGGACAGGGGGCCACCTGGTCCCACCTATCCAGTCTCCACACAACTCCAGTTCCTTTCCAGAAAGCTTGCCTTACTTCTCAAAGGGAGCAGGCACACCTGACTGACACCTCTGTGAGCGAGAGAGTGTGCAAACACGGATGTACAGGAAGAGCGCCGACACCCTCCCTCACTTTCCCCAGTCCGTAGCTCCAGCACGTTTCTCCAGAGCGAATGGTGCTCTGAGTCAAAGATTCCATTCGGGTGTCAGCTTCCACCCGGAGGAGGAAGTTCTGGACGACGCGTCTGTAAACTCAGATAAGATATGGTGGACGGGCTGCTCTGTGGACGGATTCCTGGAGATCGAACAGTGGCTGCTTGTGAAAAACGCTTCCTTCCAAGGCTAATATTTTCAGAAGAAAAAAAAATAACAAAGGTTATGACTGTTACATTTTAAATCTTGACAAGGCCCCGTTTGCTCATTAACCTGCTAAGCATAGCCAATCTACTGGTCACGTGTCATTAGACATTTGTCCAGTCCCGCAGAGTGCTGGACAGAGGGCAGATGTGAAGGTTTCTATGGGGTTGTTAATAAGAACAGATCCGTATCTGCTCAGCGCTCTGTCTTCTAGGGATGGGCGGGATGATGACATGGGGAATCATTGGAATGGCGTGAGTTTCTATAAACCTGAACCTTCCCTTTAAAGGAAATCTACTAACTTAAAAAAAATGCTAAGAATTTTAACCACAGCCCCCTTCTTTAATAAACCTTACAGGTTTCTCCTAAAACAACGTCGTCAGTCACCTTAGCTGTCACACTTGAAGATTTCCATGCACAGTTTTGGGAGGGGATGGCAATTCAGGTGTTCTCTGGGTGGCTGTTGTGTTTCTGGGTCTACCTGAGCATCACGTCAGAAAGCATACAGGACGTTTTCTTCCAAACAACCTCCTTCTCTTGGGTTGACCATAGCAGTTGCTGTAAAGACCCGTTCTCCAGCTCTTCATTTGAAAATTGCTTGCTTTGGGTCTGGAGAGATGGCTCAGCGGTGAAGAGCACTGTCTGCTCTTCCAGAGGTCCTGAGTTCAATTCCCAGCAACCTCACGGTGGCTCACAACCATGTGTAATGGGATCTGATGCCCTCTTCTGGTGCGTCTGAAGACAGCTATGGTGTGCTCATGTACATGAAATAAATAAAAGAGTTAAGAAAAAAAGAAAAGAAAAAGAAAATTGCTTGCTTTAACCTCTATTTTTAAAAGAGGATCTCCCTAATGGTATTAACTTGAAAAAAAATCCCATTTTATACGTATTTGATCTCACAGCAGCACAGATGTTCTCTAAGGCCTTTGTACTTGTAAGACCATAATATTAAGGAGGAAAAAGCCCATCCAGGTTAAAGTCTGAAGTTCAAAACCATCCTCCTCACTGCTGCAGGTCTTGAGACTGATAAAAGCAACTTAAAGGAGGAAGAATCGATTTTGGCTTACGGTCTGAGCTCATCATGGAGGGAAAGTCACAGTAACAAGGAAGCTGGCCAGCTGGTCACATAACACCCAGAGTCCAAAATAAATATGTACCTTCGGTGAATGTATGTGCTCAGCTCAGTTTCTCCATTTTATAGTCTAGAATCACCACCCAGGGGATTGTGCCACCCACAGAGAATGGGTCTTCCCACTTGACTTAACCTAATCAAGACAGTCCCCAACAGGCATGCCCAGAAGCCCATCTCTCTGGTGATTCTGTGTCTCATGAAGTTGATTTGTTAAGGGTAACCACACACCAGGTACTTCAGACCCTCCTGGGAAATCACCGTCTGAGGATGGAGCTGTTCTCAGGGGCTCACTCTGCCAGACACCACAAAGAGTCTCCATCCCCCGCAGCAGATGGCAAATGGATGTGCAAGTACGCACAGTACAGGCAGCTGTGGCTCTGACATCTCACCAGATTCCTTGGACAGCTGGGAGCCGGCCCGCGGCTTCCACCTCACTGCCTAGCAAAGGAAATCAATGGGCAGAAGGAAAATTGAGATCAGGAACCACGGGAGAACATGGGGTCTGGAGAGAGGCAGAAATGGGCTTCCCAAGTAGCTTGAAGAGTTGCCTGGAGATGGCTAGCCCCTGTGGGGGTTGAGGGAGATAAGCAATTATGCAATTATGATAGTCAGGGGCTCGGGTAATTCCCCAGAAGCCCAGAGAGGTTCTAGGAGATGGAGAAGAAACCCAGTGGCTTTTCCCAGTGACCCCTGCAGTACTTAAGGGGCACCCAGATCTCACCATGGCTCTTTGGGATAAAGAAGCGGGGTGGACACAGGCACCATCTAGTGTACACCTGAAGCCCCTAGTTGGGCTGCATCTGAAGCCAGAGGCTGCAGATCCTTGCCTGTGTCAGGTACATAGCCAGGAGTAGGCTTGTCTAGGGACAGCTGGGAGCTTTGAAGGGGCACTGAAGATAGCAGCCATGCATAGTGACTAGATTGCAAGCTCTGCTGAATCCAAGTGGCACAAAGTTCTATAGTGAAGATAAGCCTGGGCCAAGGGAACAGTACTGTGATTGGCTGAGTGCTTTCTCCTAAAAGCCCAGACTCAAAGTCTTAACTCTCAGGACCCCAGGACGACATTGCATGTATTGATGGGGTTGCTGAAAGAGATCACTGAGGCAAAAAGAAGGGATTGTCATGGGCCTCTTGTGGGGTTGTCACCAGAGAGGACTGCTCAGACATGGGTTAAGCCAATAGAAAGTCCCTATCAGATGGCCGGTGACTATACTGGGTATTCGGGATCCCAATGTAGTACTGAGCCTTTCTCACGGTGAACTTTTAAGCATAAAAACCATGTTCTGGGTTGACATTACTTCAGTCAACAAGAGTAGTTAGCCAGAAGCAGAACTCCAGAATCCAAAAAGCAAGGTTAGTACATTTTGAGACTTTCTCAGTACTATATGGACTTTGATGGATTAAGTCTTTGTTTTAATTTTGGGAGCTGGTGCTGACTATGCACTGGGTTTTACAGACTGAATGGTACTACCGTCATGGAGTCAGTTGTGCTAAGGTCTGCGGATCTGTTGCTGGCCATAATCCAACATGACTCAGTCCTTACCTAAAGAGATCACGACACAGAGGCGAAGGGGGACAGCCACTTGAGGACACAAGAGATCATCTACAAGTCTAAGAGAGAAGGGCCCAGAAGGAGCCACCCTGTGACCCCATAGTCTTAAACTCCAGACTCCAAGTGAGAGATCATATGACTACGGAGTAAGCTACCACTTGGGGATCTATGATGCCAGCTCCCAGAAGTCCAGATGGGTGGTCTGTTGCAAGCACAGGGAATCTTTCCTCCCAAAGTGGTCTCTGCTAGGTCACCAGCAGATAGAGACACGAGGCCCCGTGTGTCTCACAGTCTGTAGAATGTTTACCCTGAAGAGACGTAGACATCTATGTGCTTTTGCCCATATCCATCCCCAGAACCTTCCTGGATCACTCCCCACCGGTGTCTTTGTCACAGTGAAGAATGAAAACATCAAAATCTTCGGTTATCAAACTATTATATGGCTTACTAGTTTTTGTCAGCCCTATACAAGCTAGAGTCATTTGGAAGAATGACTCTCAAGTGTGCAAATGCAAATCTGTGGGGACATTTCCTTGATTTTTGATTCCTGTGGGAGGGCCCAATTCACTGTGTGTGGTATCACCCACTCGCTGGGCACTTGGGAGGCAGAAGGCAGGGAGATCTCTGGGAGTTCGAGGCCAGCCGGGTCTACATAGTGAGTTCCAGGACAATCAGAGCGACAGAATGAGACTCTGTCTTGAAAAACAAAATAAAGAAAGCTGGCTGAGCAAGGCAGTAATGAACCTTCCTCCACGGCCTCTGCTTTGGTTCCTGCCTCAGTTTCCCCTGATGATGGATGGACTGTAACCTTTAAGACAAACAAACCGCTTCCTCCCCAAGTCGCTTTTGGTTGTGGTGTTTATCATAGCAATAGACGGTACATTAGGACAAACCATCAGGCAAGCTGTGGCCCATCTGTCGGCAGACGTGACTCAGCATCAGGAAAGGACTCGCTTGCTCTCAGCCTAGCGGCTCCGAAGCAATTAACTGAGTGAAAGGGGCCTCCGAAAAGAGTCACAATGATGACAGATTAGCAGATGCTTGAGGCCAGTTGGGGAGGGGATGGGGAGGAAGAAAAGGTGGCCTGGTAATGGTAACACAAATCTACCATGTGTTAGAACCCGTCCACAAGAAAATGGACCGTGCTGCTCAAAGTGCTTCCAGGATCGTCCTCATCACACCGCGGATTCTGGGTGTTACAAAATCTTTGGGCCGGATACGGACTCTGTGTTTCTGTTTCTCAAAAACTCACCGGCTTTCCAAATGTGGCTCTGACCAACTAAAGGGCGAGCAAGTGCTCCAAGAGGAAAGTAGACACCCGTGAATACCTTCCAATGAGACGATCATGAGATGTGTGGTAAGACTGGAGCATCAAGTTCCTTTTCCTCATCAGGACTTGGGACTCGCCAGCAAGAATCAGGATCCCAGAGTGGCCTCCAAGTAGCTCTCAGGGGCATGCCTGGTTCTCCTGAGGTTTTGAGGCCCTTCGGATGAGGCTCACAGTGTCCCTGAGTCATCGGGCTCTGCCTCACTCTCACTGAGCAGAACAGAGGAAGGGGAGGACTGTCAAGGTCATCTGGGTTAAATCGATAGCTTGATGCTCCCAGCATGAGGTGATGGAGCCCTCTTGCTTACTTTCTCCTTTAAAAGGTCAGACCTCAATGTTACCTGTGAGAAGCCATCCGCCAACTCTACACTGTGCGTGGCCACAGCATTCTGTCAAGACATCCTGACGTCCTGTCGAGGATTCAAGAAAATGCTACCCACAGAAGGACCAGAGAAACCCCATCTTGAAATACCAGGGATGCTGGGTATCTCGGAGTCTGCGGTTTGCTAAGTACACACTGCTCAGCTGTAATTTCTGTTTTTAACAGATGTCCTGTGATTACTTAGGACATCTACCATCCAGGCTGGAAGGGCAGCATGCTGAACTCTTTTAAAAAAATTTTTTTTTTTTCTAAATCAAAAATTATCTCTTAGCCGGGTGGTGGTGGCACATGCCTTTAATCCCAGCACTTGGGAGGTAGAGGCAGGCAGATCTCTGAGTTTGAGGCCAGCCTGGTCTACAGAGTGAGCTTCAGGACAGCCCGGGCTACACAGAGAAACCCTGTCTCGAAAAACCAAAAAAAAAAAAAAAAAAAAAAAAAAAAAAATCTCTTAAAAAGCATGTGTTTAGAGAGACTATCTCTGATCTCGTGGAGTTGGCTGGCCCAGGAAATCAGGCCCAAGACAATAAAGGGGAGGTCTGTGTACCCACAGAGGCAATTGAAAAAGAATCCAAAAGGATTTTGTAACCCTTAGAGCTGCAAGCCACAATTACCAGCAGTACCTGAAAGTCCTTCCTTCCTCCCCACTGGAGTTTCATAACAATGAAAGCAATTATTCCTCAACCACCAAACAGGCGGCTCCGAAGCAGCGCCCACCCCAGTATCAGGAATGTCCTTCCTTCCAGACAGGAGTGCCACTCCAGGATCCTTCACATCACACTGTGGGTCCAGGGCATTAAAAGGTCTTTGTCTTCTGCCAAGATACGGGCACTGCGTTTCCGTTTCTTGAAGACCCACCAGCTCTCCTAAAGTGGCTCGCCTCAAATTAACCACTCTTAGGCTATCTGTGCTATGTGCCTGTCCCAGGGGCCACCTGCCATGAGTACCCATTGGCTGACTGCCCGGCAGGACAGCTGCAGCTTCAGGGTCTCCAGGACACCAGATAGGGTATACAGGGTCGGTGTGGGATCCCCTCTACTGAAAGTACCCCCTACCTCCTCTTCCCCTCCCTCTCCCCCTACGCCCTTTTTTAATCCCTCATTCCACCTCCATGCCCAATAAATCCAACATTACTGTCTTATTCCATAGGTGGCAAGAAGGCTAGGAGAAACCTCCCCCCACACATCCTAGGACCGAGTTCCACTTGATTTCCAGCCTCAGGGATCTGCCTGGTGGAAATGTATATCTTTCCTAGGTCCGCTTTCATAATCTATACCCTCACGGGACCTGAAATGCATACTGAGACTCCACACATGCTAAACCCTTCCCTTCTCCCCAGGGTCCACTTCCAGCCCTTAAGCTTAGTATCCTGTGTGCATGTCTACCACCCCCTGGCTCAGTCCCGCAACAGCCTACACCCATCCCCTGGTCCCACTTGCCTCTGGTCACAGTCACAGTCAGCCAGATGCCTCTAGGCACCTCCTGGTCCCACTCTTCTGAAGATGGGTATTCTGGGGGTACCCCCATCTCCCCTGTACTCTATTTACCTCAGTTGCTTCTCTCTCCCACAGCTCCACCTTTCTGCCAAGGACACTTGAATTTTCTGTCTCTGCCTCTGTGCTCAGGCCTGAGCCTTTCCCTAACCCATCCATCCCATCATGCACTTCTGCTGCAGACGAGTACTGTCGGAGCTCTCACCATCAGACTCCCTTAGTTGGGGAACACGTGACACCTGTATGTGTCTTGGGGACAGTTCTGGCCTGTGTCCCATCTATTCTCTACAGCAAACCAAGCTCCATGCACAGGGTGGGCACTTCAGAACACTGGACAGGGTGACATGTGACTCATGACCCCACTGTCTACCCACTGTCTGAAGGCACAGAGCACTATGATCTGTAGCAGGGAAGTGGCTTTCAAGCCTGCTCTAAGCGGTGTGGGAGGACGAAAGCCCAGAGGCATCGGAGCAACCAACAGAGGCTTGTCCCCATTGTCACCTATGACCAGGAAACAAGAAGGGGTCCAGAAGCATCAGAAAGAGCCAGCAGTGCCCAGGGTGGATATGGGAGTCTCCAGAGAAACTAAGGGGCACTTGTCCCTTTTGTGGGACATGTCTCAGGAACACCTGTGGGGTGAGGATTCAGCTGAGAGTCAGGAATCGGAGGGTGCTGGTCTAGAATAGAACACACCTCGTCTTGTATCTAAGGTTGAACAGATCGATCAGAGAAACTGAGAAGCAAGCACTGAGTTTCAGGTCCAGGCCGGGATCCAGAGGGAGGAGGGATAAGCAGACCGTGAGTGCTAATGTTCAGTACAGCAATTATTACAAAGCACAATGAGGATCCTGAAGCAAAATAGTGGGTACTGATGATGGACATAAAAGCCATCCGAAAACTATCCAGGGGAGGCTGAGCAGAGGCTGGGGTGCTTCTGAAGCAGTAGCTTCCCAGTGGTTCCATGGTTCTGTGTGCCTTATCCTGACTAGATCACGCTGGATCTGAAAGTGGTGGGTGTCAGGCAAGCCTGCTGGGCAGGTCCAGGTCAGTGGGCAGACAGAGAAGTATCTTAGTGTGCTTTCTATTGCTGTGATCAACACCATGACCAAAAGAAACCTGGGGAGGGAAGGGTTTATTGGACGTTACAGCTTAGAGTCCATCACTCGGGGAGGTCAGAGCAGTGACTCTCAAATCAGGAACTTGGAGGCAGGAACTAAAGCAGAGCCCATGGAGGGATGCTAGTTACTGGCTTGCTCCAGGACCACCTGTCCAGAGGCGGTATCACCCACAGTCAGCTGGGCATCTTACACCAATCATTAATAAAACACCCTACAGAAGCCCCTACAGGCAATCTGATGGAGGCGTTTCTCAACTGAGAGGCCCTCTTCCCAGGTGTCTCTAGAATGTGTTAGTTGACCAGAAAAGGAAAATATGTTTATGTGTATGTGTATATGTATACGATGTATATGACGATGTATACGATGTATACGATGTACATGATGTATATGATGTATACAATGTATATGATGTATACGTGTACATATATGTGTACGTATATGTATATGTGCCTGGGTACAGGATTGTCAGCCAGTCTGTGGCCTGGAAAGACAAGTCAGAAAGCCAGACATCACCAAGAGTCACAGCTGCGGATGGCCTTCTGGGGCTCTGGGAGAGAACAAAGGCCCTGTGTGTCTGTCCAGGGTGAAGCCCTTGTGGAAGACAGAGCCCCTTTCACTGTTAGCCAGCTCCCACCAAGTCAAGGCTGCCTTGGCCTTGGGGTACAGGGGCAACCCTGAGGCGGTTGACGCAAGTGGGTGATTTAAAAACGACCAGCAACGTGGCCGGCTGCTGGGACTCCCAGGGGACAAGTTCAGCTGGCTTTACCCTAATCTCAACTCTGACTCCAGAGAATAGGCCTGGAGTCCAGGAATGAGCTGGTCCGAGCCCCAGGGGTAGAGATAAGGGTTGTGATAGCCCAAAATGTCCTAGGCATATCTAGCCAGCTGCAGGTGGCAAGCAGGCAAGCTGAGCCAAGCGATGAACTCACAGCCAGTGCCTTGGGAAGGCAGTTGATTGGCTACGGGTTATAGGGTTGGCAGCCCACACAATCACAGGCCACGGGGACCACAATGAGTGGGGACCACAGCCCGTGGGCCCATAACCCACAGTCCATGAGAACCATAACCCATGGAGACAAGACCCTACATGGATCATAGACCACAAGACACAGCCCACGGGAACCGCAGCCTACGGAAATGCAGTGTTCTGCAGCTAGGTGGAGTCAGCTGAGAACCTAGGATACATCTCTCCACCCCCCACCCCCACCCTCAGTTCCACAGCCAGCAGCATCAGCGTCATAGCTGAGCTGGCAAATGGACTGTAGCTGGAGAAAGGGGACCGCGTGCCACCACGGAGGCCAGGGTGGTTCTGGGAAAGAGATATGATCAGCAGCAAAGCTCAGAGAAGACAACCTTGGGAGACACTGGCGCAGAGAAGAGGTGCTGACCGGGGTGGGGGGCAGCTTCTGAGTCACACTGGACCCTCTGGAGAGACCAAGTTTAGGGTCATGTCCGACTGCCTAGTTCTCAGATATGTCTCCTAGAAGAGAAAGCCCACAGTACCTATTGTGTTCCTAATCTTGAAGTAGATGTCCAGGGACTAAAAAATGGGGTGAGGCAGTGTAGGTTTTAGGGGGTTATTTGGGATGAGCCATTAGGTGGTTCTGGGAAGGATGGTATAGACGCTGAGTCCATAACTCCCAGGAGAAAAGCAGGACCCGTATGCCTCACTCCTTCAGTTGATGCTTACCCAGGTCCTGGGAAAGGAGGTATGGAATTTTCTGGCAGAGAGCAAATGAAGAAGATCTGGAGTCCCTGATTACATGCAGCACAGGAGCCTCCATGGAATGGATTTGGGCAACCAGGAGAGACCAGAGGTATGAGCTCAGCAAGCCAGTAGCTGTGTTCCTGACAGCCCTGCAGGGACCCCTTGGGAAACAGGGAGTGTCCCGCAAACTTTCTGCAACTGCTTGCCTACTGCCTCCTTCCTAGTTACCCAGGAGATGCGTTTGTCCTGGGTCTTCAATATGGCCAGCTTCTCATGGACACCCTTTATCTAGCTAACAGTTCAACCCTACTGTGTCTTGACCTACAGAGCTTTACTGCCTTGTGGGCAATATCCCGGCTTCCCAAGGCTGCAGGGCTGCATGGTGTCACACCATAGAGATACATGGTGTCACACCATAGAGATACATGGTGTCACACCATAGAGACACATGGTGTCACACCATAGAGATACATGGTGTCACACCATAGAGATACATGGTGTCACACCATAGAGATACATGGTGTCACACCATAGAGATACATGGTGTCACACCATAGAGATACATGGTGTCACACCATAGAGATACATTGCAACAATGAGGCTGAGACATTCAGGAACATTCTTAATCTAAGATGACTTGGATGGCAAGGCTGAGTTGTCAGTGCCATTATTTCCATGGTCATCGGGGTCAGCAGGGACAGAGAGTAGCTGAGTCCAATACCCAGCTTGTTTACTGGTGCCTGTGGCTCTCAAGGTGAGGCATTGTGTAGGACTGGAGGCAGGGCGGGCCGAGAGTCTGAAGCCATCCCTGCTGCTGCAGTTGGAGGCAGGCCTGAGGCACTCACTGTGGCAGTCAGCACCTCGCTCACTGCAGGGAGAGTTTCTGTGTGCCTACTGTGTGCCTACTGCATGCCTACTATGTGCCTACTGTGTGCCTACTATGTGCCTACTGCATGTCAGGTGCAGTTGTGGTACTCCATGGCTCTATGGGTGAATGAAGCCCATGGAGACTGTGACCTGACTCTTTCCGGAGATCTGTGTTTCCCCAGAGGACCAAACAGAGTGGCTGTCAAGACAAAGAGGTAACGCTCACGGTGGGTGCTGGCTAGTTTTAAGGTCAACTGGACACAAGCTAGAGTCATCAGGGAAGAGGGAACCTCAACTGAGAAAATGCCTGCATACAACTAGCCCATTGTCAGTGGGACCACCCCTTGGCTGGTGGTTCTGGGTCCAGTAAGAAAGCAGGCCGAGCAAGCCGCGTAGAGCGAGCTGGCACTCCTCTGTGGCCTCCGCATCAGCTCCTGCCTCCAGGGTCCTGTCCTACTTGAGCTCCTGTCCTAACTTCCTTCAGAGATGAACAGTGACAAGCATAAGCCAAATGAACCCTTTCCTCCCCAGTTGCCTTTGGTCACAGTGTTTCATCGCAGCGATAGAAACGCTAACTAGGACACCATGTGTATATGACTCATGCCAAAGAAGAAAGACAAACTGGGGTCAAGCCATGGGGTCAGGATGGGAGGTCTGGAGTGGCTCGCTGAGCAGGAAGTTGGAGGTCCTGTGCTGATGGGGGGCAGCGGTGCTGAGCAGACAGCTGTCTGAGTGGATGGGCCTCTGAATGACAGAGAGAGACCCCATGAGTACTGTGGTCAGAGACATTCTCAGGAATGCTAAGGAAGCAACCTAAGAGAATGGCTTCATGCCTGGGATTCCCCCAGGGAGCACCATGCACCGAGGAGGGGGATCACCATGCACCAAGGAGGGGGAGCACCATGCACGGAGGAGGGGATCACCATGCACTGAGGAGGGGAGCACCAGACACCAAGGAGGGGGAGCACCATACACCAAGGAGGGGAGCATCATACACCGAGGAGGGGAGCACCAGACACCAGGAGGGGGAGCACCGTGAATCCAGAGGAGGGGGAGTACATACACCAAGAAGGGGGGAGCACCATGACTGAGGAGGGGGAGCATATGCACTGAGGAGAGGGAGACATGCAGAGAGGAGGGAGAGTCACCCAGTACTGAGAAGGGGGGAGAGAGGGAGAACCAGATAGGGATATTGAAAGCGAGGAGCAAGGAGTCAGACCGAGACAGTGTGAAGAAGAATGGAGATTTGTAGGTGAACAACTGGAAAATAATCGAAAAAGAGCATGTGCTAGGTAGCCAGCAAGGACTTGAATGCCAGGGGTAAGATTATGGTGGAAAGCGAAAAATAAACTTCATAACAGGCATGGCTCAGGACAGACAGAAAAGTTCAACTACACCGAGGTGGGAGGGGATGCGTGGATGCAGGCCAGAATAGTAGTCAGGAGACATTATCCTGGACAGCCATGGGTCTAGCCCATACCATGTGCTCGAAGTCCAGTGCTACACACTGAAGAGATATATCTAGAACTATAAAAGGATCCTTTATCGGTGCTGCCACACCATGTTAACCTGTGGGTCGGGACCCCTCAGGTCCCATAACATTCTGACACAGATATTTAATAAGATACACACAATGGCAAATTAACAGTTATGAAGTAGCAATAATAAGTATGGGTGGGGGGGTCACCATAACATGAGGGACTGTATTGAAGGGCGGCAGCATTTGGAAAGTTGAGAACTGCAGCTTTAGGGTCCTCAGACAATGTAGAGGCCCTGGCCATACCCAAAGCAGGTGTAGCTCATCGTCCTGTGAGCCTGTACATAGGATCAAGGACACAGCTGGAGGGATCTCAGGAATGCCACTATGACAAGTAGGGAACCAGCCCTTTTTTTAAAGATTTATTTATTTTGTTTCTTTTTTTTTTTTTTTTTTTTTGGTTTTTCGAGACAGGGTTTCTCTGTGTAGCCCTGGCTGTCCTGGAACTCACTCTGTAGACCAGGATGGCCTCGAACTCAGAAATCCGCCTGCCTCTGCCTCCCAAGTGCTGGGATTAAAGGCGTGCGCCACCACCGCCCGGCTATTTTGTTTCTATGAGTACACTTTAGCTGTCTTCAGACACACCAGAAGAGGGCATTGATCCATTACAGATGATTGTGAGCCACCATGGGGTTGCTGGGAATTGAACTCAGGACCTCGGGAAGAGCAGTCAATGCTCTTAACCACTGAGCCATCTCTCCAGCCTGGAACCAGTCATTCTTATTGTAACTGTGTTCTAGGGTCCTCCAGGATAAGGTCTTTCACTTAGACCTTGGGAAAGCTGTGAAGGGATGGGAAGAGGGGGCTGGGTGCTCTCCTCACGACTCCGCAGACATCTCTTCAGAGGAGAAGACCCTGAAAGACAGAAGCCTGATGTGGCCAAGCCCAGCCGGCCTCTCCATCTTCACATCACCAGAGAACTGCTCATGGTGCTTTCCAGAAGCCAGCAGGGCTTGGGGGAGCCCCAGGCACCTCCTGTTTAGCCTTCTGAGCTGTCTGTTTAACATAGTGATGTGCTTCTGTAGGTCAGCGATGTCGCAGAGAGAGGACAGCGAGTCAGAGTCATGGCTCCTGTTGCTAGCGTGTGCCCATGACCCCGCCACCGCTGAAGAGAACAGAATGACCAGAGACTACAAACCCGGGTGAGTCGGGTGCACCTGCACCACAGCGGACCAGGAGGAAATATTCCTACCCATCTTAGGAAGTACAAGCTAATTCACACATGGTTCTTTCCACTGAGTGGCTCACCAAAAAGTTTTATATTTTTTTTGGCGCTACCAAAACTAGTGTATTATTTGGACATACTCCAGATATTGGGTTAGGAACAGCTAAAAATAAGTCCCCATCACTGGCTCCCAGGATGGCCAAAACTTGTGTCTCTACAGTGAGGTCACGAGGCTCTAAGCTCAGTCCCTCCTCCCCGCACACCCCAGGCCAAAGTGTCCTCAACTTTATAGAAATCCAAGGGACATTCCGAGGAAGCAGGAAGGGGCGTGACCTTGGTTGAAGTAGATGCCCATGTTCTCAGCTGGCAGAGGGCAAGCCTGGTCCTGGTGCTCTGAGGGCACCTCAAAGCTGGACACAGCCTTTTAAGGAGCCCCTGGTCAGGGCATCAGCACCAAGAATAGCCTCATTTGGCCTTTGGACGGACCGGCGCCAGGGTCCCAAATAGGGCGCCAGGACAGCCAGACTGGCTGGTCAGGCCCTTGATGCCTGGTTTCCTTCCTGCTGACTGCCCAGCACGATTCCCTGAAGCCGGGGGCACTGCCCAGCATGAATCCATGAGGCCGGGGGCTGGGCACACAGCAGGACAACTGCTGGCCACAGATGTCAGGCTGACCAACTTCAACACACACAGTCACCCTTGCTCACGCTCTGAAGTTCTCATGCTCTCCCCTCCTGCCACAGGTAGCCCCTCCCACACACATCCAGCTCCTTCTTGTCTCTCAGGTGCCCAGACGGTTAAGTGTCTGACTGTGCCCTTTGACCCTGACCTGACTCATAAATAAGTCATTAAAATCCCCACTGTCTGGAGTCTGTGGGACTTCTGGCCACCTCCCATCCGAATGACCCCGGGAGGCAGGGGACAGCCACCTCTAAATGGAATCCTGTTGTTCTGCATGGAAGAAAGCCAGGTCCAGACACAGGAATGATTAATCCCCACGCATGGTGTGGGCTGGAGATGGGGAGATAGCTCAGGGCACAGTGGGGGCAGCATAGAGAACCCCGATGCTGGAGTGCTGAGCAGAGACCATTGTCTTTTCCTTATTGAGAAGGATGAAGGGAATAGGGGCTTTCATGCAGGCCTGGGGACCTGGGGACCCAGATGTGGGGTTGGAGTTTTATGAAGGAAGAATTGCTGGGCCCAAAGGTTGCTGCTCTCATGTGTTTTTTAAGTCCCTTGACCCCAGGTGTGTGCCTCTAGCATTCTAGTGGAGTGGATCCACTGTCGCCTGTGCCCTGGACTACTCGCCGCCCGACCCTACCTGCCCTTGGGGGTTGGAGGTGAGGTGTCACAGAGTCAACGACACAGACTCCGGGAGCAGGTGAGAAACAGCAAGCTCGCCTGAACACTGCTGCAAGCTCCTTTAATACCCTCCACCGGAGCCCCATTGGTCCCAAGAAAGCGTCTCTTCTAAACAGCAGTTCCCGATTGGCTGGCATTATCTATGCCAGCAATCCTTGGTCTCTCAGGCAGTCCTCAATTAGGTCCTCCTGCAGGAGATGCTTTTGTGGGTGCATCCCCTCCCCCCACCCCTGGTGTTTACATAGAGGTGGCCACGCTGTTCCTGCTACAGATCCACTTGAAAGTTTTGGAGACCTGCATGTCACCTCCCCACAGCAAGCCAGCCCCAGGGAGCTGTCAGATCAGGGAAGACATGGATGTGACTTGGGGAGCTGCCTGCTCTTCTCCATAGACACCCTCTGGCCAGCTCAGCTCCCTCTCTCTGAGGAGATGTCTGTAATGGTTTGGAGGTCCAATAAGAGGGCAGCCCCATGGCCGCCCCTTGCAGGGGCTTTCTCTACTGACCTTAAGGGAGGTAGAGGTAGTTTAGCCTGGAGCCTGTGATCCTGACCTGAGCGGGTTGGGAGTGGCTGTCCCTGCCTCACTGGGACTGGGATGATCACCTTCTGCTACTTCTTCCATTTCTCCTGATCGATGTCACAGGTGAGTGACCTGACTTGGCAACACAGAAGACGACCACGCGTGTAGAGGACTCTACACCGAGTTAGCGTGTAGGGAGAATGTCATAGAAGTCCACACAGGCTGATGTTAAGACCACACGGAGAGGCGATGCCCCTCCCCCACACCCTGAGATGGTTTCTCCCTTCCTCTCAAACATCACATCCTCAGTACTGAGCAACACACGGGCAAAGTGGGCACAGGTCTGGCTCTACCCCTCCCACAGGCACGCTGGGTGCCGCTGTACAGCCTCACTTTGGGACAATGCTAAGGTGTTTAACAGTCATGAGGGGGAGGACCACAGAGTAGCCCAGCCATTTGGGGTTCTGGGTAGGAATGAGATATTGGACCCCATTCCAGACCTGGAGATCAGGGGCTGCACTTTAACAAAGAGGCTAACCTGAGGACTGTGGAGATTTCTATCAGGTACGCCCAGGAGCAGGGTCAGGGTCTCGTGCACATATGTCTGATTCTTCACACAGCACGAAGCCTTTGCTAGTGGATCCGAGGTCTTGTGGGCAGATGTTTTATATTCTGAAAACACCCAGAGGTGGGTGGGGAGTGATTTAGCTCTCCAGGGCCAGGGAGACAAGTTGGCAGCTGGGAGAGGCTGTGGCTGGCAACCAGCATGAAGTGGTGTTAGCACAGAGCCCCACCCACGACTGCATCTGAGAGAGCCAGACAGCACTGTCACCGGAGAGCAGCAGGTTTGCTCTTGCTGAAACCCTGAACAAATGTTTAATGGCATCATCTGCCATTATTGTGTCAAATAACAACTCCCTGGCTTTCAAACCCCATGTGTGCAAACCCATAAAGTCCCATTGCACCTCCAGGAGCTTAACAGCCCCCGATCTTCTCACTGCCCCCGCAGTCTTGCCTTTTACAGTCACACTGAAGGGATCCTACAGCCCAAAGCCTTTTGGACTGGTTCTTTTAACACCGTGAATTTGCTCCCTTGTCTTCTTAAGACCTGCTGGCCCATCCTTTCCAGCACATCGTTCTGTTAACTGGGTGTGTCTACTTATCCAGCGGTTCCCCAGCTACCGGACAGCTCTGTTGCTTCCTTGCTTAGCCGTTAGGAACGTGGCCGATGTACATACCTATGCTGAGGTTACATGGGAATGACCCTTCTGGTCCTGTGGGTAACTACATGGGAACATTGCTGGAGGGGCTGGGAAGACTGTTGAGTTTTCAAAGTCTGCCCAGCTGCCTTCCAAGGCTGCTCAACCGTTCTGCCTCCTGGCCAGCGATGCAGGAGAGTTCCTTCGCTCCCTAGCCTGGCCGGCTCTAGGTGACCCAAGATAGGGCTTCATATAGCAACACCATCACGGTGGGTAGAAGTAGGGCTGGGGTTCAGAATAAGGTGGGATTTGCAGTTGTAGGTTGGTTGGGAGCAGAGCCCCTTAGGCAGAGATCTATATACCGATCCCATACACTTCAGGTTGGGTACAGCTCCTGATTGGCTCTGGACACCAAGGAGTAGCATCTAGGATCTCAACACCAGCCTTACCAGCTCACCTATCTTGTTAAGGTAACTGTCAACATAGATACTAAGCCTTGGAATGGAGGCTGTGATGGAATTCTATGCACGGACCTTCATGTAGCTTCTGGGCTTTTGCAGGGTTCAAGTCTCATGGGCAGAATATCCTTAGAGTGACAGAGAAAACCATTCCAGCTGTATGGGTTTCCTAGGGGCCTTAGCAATCAGCCTCTCCGAAGTCTCAGCTGACTTGCTCCACCCTCCAGAAATTGGAGCCTCCTGCCCTAAGCAGACCCCGTGTCCACAGCCGACCAGCAGCTGATGGACATCTATTTATTTTGGCCAAAAGGGTTTTTCGGGAAATGAGAAGTGGACTTGGTTGTTTAGTCTCCCATCTCTCTACTGGCTCTGGGAAAGGCCAGGGTGCCCAGCTATGAATTGGGGTCAGTGGGCTGTGAGAAGGAAACCTCTGTCCCCGAAGCCACCCACTGAGCTCTGAAGACAGGCCTTCTTCCTTTCCTCTGGGGAGAACCCAGAACTCGGATATCCAGATGATTTCTGTTATCTGGAGGCTGAGCCAAACATGGCCCTACCTTATCTGCCCACCTCCTACATGTTGGCTACCTCCAGCACACTTATCATATTGTCACTTGGCCCATGACTTAGTTTGTTCCCTGCCCCCAGCATTGTGGTGATGAAATTCCATGGCAAAAGCAACTGAAGGGAGAAAGGTTATCCTGTCTGTAGTTCAAGAGTACAAACCGTCATGATGGGGAGGTCAGGGCAGCAGGGGCCTGAAGCAGCTGGTCACATGGCAGAGAAGGATTAATTCTGCTATTCAGTTCCCTTTATTTGTTTATGCAGGCCATAGGGAGTGGTGCCACCCACAGTGGACAGGTCTTCCCAGTTGAATTAACATAATTACTTCCCTTACCAGAGTGCCTAGAGGCCCATCTCTAGGTAGTTCTAGATTCTGTCAAGTTGACAGTGAACATAAGCCATTACAGTGTACAATGTTCTCCTCTTCCCATCACCTGTAGGCATGCAATGCCTGACAGTGCGCACACACCAGAAGAAGTATGTGAGTGTGCACAGACCCATGGCTGCATGGCGGTAGGTATGCATGTACACGGGTGCTGGCTATGCATGTGCATGGATGTATGGTGTGCCAGTGGCTCACAGGGCATCCAGTCCTATTCCCATACAGGGCCAGCCTCTTCCCTCACTGTTACTTCTGGCTGGCCCAGCACCCTGGTAGCATCTTTTCTGATCATTCAGAGTGGCCCTGTTATTTCTGGGATCCCAGGGCTGTCATGAAAAAGTGCCACACTGTGGAGAGAGGCCACCAAGATTCTTCCATTTGGTCAACGTGAGCTCTGCTGTCACAGGATAAATCAAATCTGTCTCTTTCAGAGCCCAGTAGATCCTGGGACTCAATACTGGGGTCACACCCTCTAAGCTCTGCCTTTGAAGTCACATGGCTTCTCGGTCTGATTTCTTCCTGTCTCCTTTGCAAAAACAGTGATATCATGTAGGTACTGCCTGGACATTGTCAAAGATCTCATCACCACAGAGCCTCCCTGACCACATTTGCAAAGGCCCCTCTATAAGGAGGTCCCCACGGTGATCTTTGAGAATAACGGGTATGAAGAGACTGTGTCTTTCAGCTCACACAGCTGAGCACAGAGGTACTCTCCTCTGCTCACAGGCATACAGAGAGCACACTGGAGAGGGCTGCTAAGATCTGTGAAGAACACAGGCTCCAGCCAGTACCCACAGACATCAGAGAACTCAGAATAGAGATCGGTAACCCATCGCTCACCACGAACCCAGATTCCTGCGGACCTTCCCGCCATAGTGAGCCGTGGTCCAGCAGGTATCTCTGCCTTCTGAGAGCTTGTGCCCACGGATCTACTGTTTGCTGCCGCTGAGAACCCAGGTCTACTCCATGTTGCAGACATTCAGAAACGTGATTTCGCAATTCTCCAATGTTTACAGTGGTCTCTTTCCATTGCTTCAGCACACTGTAAACACACAGGACCCGGCTCTCAGCTGCGTAATTGTGGTTTTAGGGGACAGTTCCAACAACACACTCCCAAAAGCCGCGATGTCTGTGATGCCAGTGGACCGTGTAGAGCCTCTGCTTCACTGTTCTCCTTTTGTTAGGGGCGGCCATGGGTCTGCCCTCTTATTGGGCCTCCAAACCATTACAGACATCTCCTTAGGGAGAAGGAGCTGAGCTGGCCAGTGGGTGTCGATGGGGAAGAGCAGGCAGCTCCCCCAGTCACATCTAGGTCCTCCC
The DNA here is from genome assembly GCA_021653895.1 of Mastomys natalensis. Lineage (NCBI taxonomy): Eukaryota > Metazoa > Chordata > Mammalia > Rodentia > Muridae > Mastomys > Mastomys natalensis. The sequence continues at coordinate 103,291 of JAJTUV010002719.1, forward strand.
TGATCTGACAGCTCCCTGGGGTTGGCTGGCCATGAGCGTGTGTGCAAATGTTCTCAGATGGATTGCGATCTCAGATCTCAGAATTCTCCACAGTACTTCTGTGAGTCTGTAAAGTGTTCGTGTGTGCCTGGAACTTTTTGTGCATGTACTTGTGTGTGTTCCTGGAGGCCATGTGCCTGCACACTCGTGTGTTTATATGTACCCACACATGTGTGTGCTCATGAACTATGCCCATCCTTTTGTCTCCTTCACCCACCAACCCTCCGAAGGCCAGCCTTGTCTGGTCCCAGTGGAAGTCAGTGAAGGCCAAAGCTGTATGGGCTGGCACAAGGCCGCAGCTATTGGGTGAGGGCTGCCTGTTTCTAAAACCAACTCAGTGGTTAGTCTGGAGAGACTTCTCCAGTCCAGACGCTTCCCCTTGCAGTGAATGTCAAATGTCAAATGCAGCCTGAGGGACATGTTTCCCACATTTCCTCATTTCCAAGAGCAGCCAAGACTGGGCTTGAAGGCACATGATGGGCAAGCACAATGGCCCTTTGTACACATGGGCATCTGTAGCTGCAGCCCGAGGCTGGAGGATGGCTTGTCTGGATGCCTGGCTGCCCCGAAGGACAGGGCTTTACCACTTGTTCCCTCAGTGCCTAAGGCATATCCTGCCAATACCCTGAGCTCTGTCCTGAATTGTTGGGAGGCGGGGGACACTGGCTGCAGGGGAGACCATTCTTCTAATAGAACATTTTCAGGTCAACATATTCATAAATAGAATAATTCGCAAGGACTGCCCAGCGCCACTGGAACACACAGAAGTGGGTCGGTCACAGAAGCCAGCGCTGGCTGAGTGGAGCTCTGTGTCTTAGCTGGAGAGAAGCAAAAGTCAACTGCAGGGTAGCAGAGCCCTGAGCCCTTGTGGCCTCTGAAGATGACACGAGTTTCACTTCTTCCAGAAAAACCTTTCCCTACTGGTGTTCTGAGGCCCCTGGGAAGTAGAAGGTCCTTTAAGTCTGCTCTACAAACCAACCAATACTGCCCTTCACCCCTCCTTCTAGAGGTGTTCCCTCTCCCCGAAAGACCTTGCTTTGGTTTCAAAGAAAGTCCCCTTCCTTCTTCTCACATAGCCAGGAAGGGAGTCCAGTGGGCAGGGCTACCTGGAGTGTGTACTTGTGTATGTTCATCCCTGCAGGGATGCTGTCTGTATCCAGGATGACCTTGAGATGGTTGCTATGAGCTTGGGCAGGTGTGTTAGTTACTTGTCCTCACTGTGACAAAATGCCAGACAGGTAACTTAAAGGAAGAAAGGATTGTTCTCATCATAGCAGAAAACGCATGGCGGCAGGCAACTCCATCGTGGTGGGAACTTGGGGTGCGGCTTGTTCCCACATCTCATCAGATCTGGAAGCAGAAGGCTAGACCCAAAGAGAGGGAAGGCTAGACCCCTCAAGACTTCCCTCATTGACCCATTTCCTCCTGCTAGGTCCCATGTTCTTAAGGTTCCACAATCCCAAGTAACATCAGCAGATGCAGAACAAGAGTTCAGACCACCAGCAGGGGTGGGGGTGGGGCATTTCACACTGAACTGGAACAGCAGGCCAGCAAGCCTGTGGGAGCTGCGGATGGGGGTACAGCTGAGTCCCAGGGTCTTAGACAGGATTTGGAGACATCAGTGGGAAACTGGTCCAAAAAAGAAGACACATATGACAATCCGCAGAGAGAAGTACATTTATATGTTCTCAAGGAGGGAAGTGTGTGTCCATGAAGTATGCATACATGTGTGTGCTCTCAAAGAGGGAGACATGTACCTTCTGGGTGCATATGTGCATGCGTTCTCAAAAGGGGAAGTTTATGGACATAGGCTATGCTATGTATGTGTGTTCTCAAACTCTGTCTATCATAGCTCAATGTACATCTCTCTCCAATGGACCAGGGCTAGGGAAGCCACTGATTTGAGAGTAGGAACTGTCGGAGATGAGCCTACCTTGCAGCAAGGACACCTTAGATTTAAAAAACAACAACAACAACAACAAAAAACCCGTGTTGAAAGACAGAAACCAGGGGCTGGAGAGATGGCTCAGTAGTTAAGAGCACTGGCTGCTCTCCCAGAGGACCTGGGTTCCATTCACAGCAACCATATGGCAGCTCCCAACCACGTAACTCCAGTTCTAAGAGATCTGATGCCCTCTCTGGCCTCTGTGGGCACTGTATGGATGTGGTGTAAATACATGCCCATAGAACACCATATATATATAAGATAAAAATAAAGGTTGAGGGGGCTGGTGAGATGGCTAGCAGTTAAGACACTGACTACTCTTCCGGAAGTCGTAAGTTTCAAATCCCAGCAACCACATGATGGCCCACACACCATCCGTAATGAGATCTGATGCCTTCTTATGGGGTATCTGAAGACAGCTATGGGGGGCCAGGCCAGAGCGAGCCGGAGAAGGAGAGGGGATAAAAAAGGTTGAAAAGACACACAAACCAGCCTACATCATCTTTCTTGGGGTCAAAGTTGAGCATTTGGATGAAGGAAACAAACACAGAAGGAGTCACATTCAGAGGTGGTCACAGACTCTTACATGACACGGGTGAGCCAGCACGTGGAGCTTCTAGGTCTAATCACAAGACAGGCCCAGCAGGGGACGCATGACTGCTCAGCACAGTCTAGGTCTCCACAGTCTAGGGAAGTCTGAGAAGGTCCCCCCAGTGAGCAAGATGAAAAAGACAGATAAGTGCATCGTGGTGAGAGCCTCTGGGTTCTCGAGAACACCAGCTAGCTTGAATGATATCACTCTATCTCAGAAGCCCTGTGTCTTTACAGGTCCTGTGCTAACTTTAAAGTCAGCCAGGTCCGCTGGGCAGTGGTGGTGCCTGCCTTTACTTTAACCCCAGTACTTAGGAGGCAGAGGCAGGCAGATCTATGAGTTCGAGGCCAGCCTAGTCTAGAAAAGTGAGATCCAGGACATCCAGGGCTACACGGAGAAACCCTCTCTCAAATGACTATAAAATAAACAAACACAAACAAAACAAACAAATAAATAAAGGTCAGCCAGGTCTTGTGGAAGAAAGCATGTGACCAGAAATGGATGAAGCTTAAAGTCCCTTTGCATAAGGCAAACTCCTCTAGCTGTGACTATCCTTGTCTGATAAATTGTGTCAGACAGACAGACAGACAACATCCCATCCCCAAAGGAAGGAACAGGTAACAAGGTCCTAAGTGAGCCAGAGCCCAGCATCCAACACCATGGCGTCTGAAGGCTGACGAATGCTTAAGACCCCTCACCTATTTGGGCTCTCAAGCTGACCCAGGCTATGCTTATATGCTAGTGTCTCATGTCTGAGGCATTCCCAGGCTGGCCTTGCATACTGATGGATCTGAGGTCTGGGTCTCTGAGGGGGGTGAGGTCTACCCATAACTCCCCTAAGCATTGCTCCAGTGAGACTTATGCAGGACCCCTCTCTAGGCCCTAGGCCCTAGGGTTTGTGATCTCCAAATGGAAGCAGCCCCACCTACACCGCCCCTGATGCCGGCAAAACCTAAGTTGGCTTCACCTGGACACTGCTGACACTCCATATTGAGCCCTGATAAGGACCCTGCAGTTCATCCTGTGTGGACACATCAAGGGCCATGGCCATCAGAGCCGTCTCCTACACAGTGACTGTGGTAGGTGTAGGGGTTGCCTCTCACACACCTGGAGCTGTTGGACATCCTTATCTGCAGAGAGCCTGGCTCCCTCAGCCTCCCCTGCAGGTACCAGCTGCTTAAACATCCCTGAAGCTGAACAACCATAGACTTCTCCGAGAGTTTGAGGAACCCCAGGATTAGTGAAAACCAGGTTGACTCCAGATCTGGAGCCTGTTCCATAGGCCCTGAACACAAGCTTCCAGGGTGGAGATATAGGGTCGTCTCCTCTCCCTCTGTCCCTTGAAGGGACACCCAACCCGGACGCTGTACCTCATGAGGCAGGATGCTGGAGGCTGACTCTGTGCCAGGTGCTCAGTGGACAGCAACTGATCTACTTGGCCAGGCCCCAGGATGAGAGACATCTGGGGACTGTTCCAAGCATCAAGAACAGAAAAGAAGAGCTATCCGGCTTCAAGAGTCCCAGGCTCAGCTGAACCTTCGTCAATGCCTGCCTCCTCTGATTAAAGCTATAGCTTGTTTTGGTCCAGACTGGCCAGGGGACAACATACTCTTGGGTATCAGGTTAGCACCTAGAGCCCATCCCCAGGCTGATGAGAAGGTGACAGTGCTCTGTAAAGTGCTGGAATACTTTTTCTGAGGGAGGAGTAGCTTAAAGGTCTGACTCGGTGCTGGTGGAGAAGGCTCAGGGGTTTGTATGGGGGGGGGGGTGCACAGAGATCCAAATAAGGCAGAGGGATAGAATTCAAAGGGAACAGATGTATAGTGGATGACTTATGGGACTAGAGCTAGCCCTCCTGTGGCTGGGATCTTCGTAAGTGATGGGATGGTGGGCTACTGTCCTGAGATATTGCCAGCGGGGGAGGGGCAGTGGAGGAGCCCGAGCAGAGAGGCTCCAGGCACTGGCCAACCTAGCCAGCCACCTGGTGTTTGCTGAGTTCAGAGCCCCTTTCCTGCCCTGGGCTTTTGGCTTCTGGAATCTGAGATGCAATGCTGCAGTCTGCTGTGAAGCCGTCGGGTAGATGATGAATTGACATTCCATCCCTGGGAACTATGTGTGGCTCCCAGAACCCCAGCTGTGGAAAATCTCTCTCAGACCTGGTGCTGTAGCCCAGAGAGAGGGATGGGGACCACAGTGCCTCATGGCCCGAACTCCCAACAGGTGGTGCTGGGCACTTGGGCACAGATCTCTAACCCTACACAGTGGTATGAAGTCTGGGTTCCAGCCCCAGTTTGGCTAACAGGGCCTGGTTGTTTCAGACATGTAGATATCTTCGAGCCAAGTGATGGATGGCACAGCCTGGCATACTCTGGCTCCTGCACTCCACGCAGTTTATCTGCTTCGTCACTAGAAGTGTATTCTGCCAAGTTCTCAGGAGGCTACTTTCCTGAGCAAGGCATACCCACAGGCTGAGGGAGGGAGGGAGACAGGGACTGGGAAATGAAGAAAGAGGAAGGCAAGAAGGGAAAGAGAAGCATCAGCCCCACCCCACCCCATTGCATTTCTCTCCCATGCTAGCTGTCGCCCACGCCCTTGAGTTCACAGCTTACTGTTGCATCAAGGAAGCCTGAGAAGGCACACAGACATGGCGCCGTACGGTAGTGCCTGCTCTTCCTGGACCCTTGGCGTGCTGCTGTAAGCTTCAGGATTTCACATTTAATGTATACATGTTAGGAACTCCTGGTATTCTGTCTTGGAATTTTGGTTCTAAACCCTTAGGAAATATTGCTCATATGAAATAATCTTGTGCTAAGGTCCCCTTGGTGATGTCTATATGTGTATGTGTGTGTATCATATACATTACTTTACATTTTATTTTAAAATTATTTTTATTGTGTATGAGATGGGTGATGTTATGTGTGTGATTATTGTGTTGCAGTGTATCATATGTAATGTGTGAAGGCCAGTAGGTGTCAACACACACACACACACACACACACACACACACACACACACACATTATGTATGTATATGTATATTTTATCTACTCTGTTCCTCTCAAGAACCCGGCCTAATATACTAGATATTGATGGAGATCTATGAGGATGACCAAACCCCTGTGTTATCTCAGCTCCACTTATGATGCTGGAAAGATTGGTATTATCAATCCAGGCTGAACACTAAAATATTACAGCATGAACAGAGGCAAAGGCTGCTTTCTTCCCATGAGCCTCAGGGGGATGTTGGACTATGTATCCATCTACGCTCGCGATGTGAGACCTCCGTTACAGAGGCCACTGTGGGGCTGCATGACTAGCTCAGCTCTGTAGAAAGAGCATCCTCCTGAACACCAGGGACCAGAGCTGCTGGCTCAGTCTGGCACTCAGAAGGGGAAAATTAAACTTGTTTTGTAGTTTCACATATCAGGAAAAGCTGAGAGAAGATGTTAACAACGGCAAAACAGAAATAGGAAAATGGCTGTCTGAGGTCAGAAGGGACTGAGAGAATCATCAGAGTTTTGTCCTTAGAATGACGTTGGGCCATGAAGTTTTACACGGATGTACCAGCTCTTGGAAATAATGTAATGGGGGCAAAATGGCCAACAGATCCAATAGTAAGGGCAAGATGAAGCCACTTCTCAAGACTCAGTAGCATCTCAAAGCCAACATCCCAGGTGTCCCCAAAGGTCAACGCAGTAGTAACAGAACCTCTGGTCAGACGTGTTTTGAGACTCCATAACTGAATCTAGACTTGC